>JAQGCB010000555.1:0-20752 GCA_034698835.1 Protaphorura tricampata
ATCCCGTGTCCTTTGGGCATTCTTCGATTGGAGGACGGTGGCTTAATAAAATTTATTTTACTTTGGTGTTAAAAAAAAAATCGAGTGCAAAAATAAAAACGGGAACGAAATTAGGAATTAATTCAAGTACATGTTCTCATTATGAGTTCAAAATTTCCAGTTTGTGAGGTAAAAATTCCAGTACCTTGGGGCCACATTGCAGGTCAGCGTATAAATCTATCATTTTATACAATATTAAGTACATATATGGATCAACAAATATTTTACTGATTTTATCACTATGGGCTTTTAGCAAAATGTTACGGGAATCCAACTGGTCGTCCTGTTTTAGCTATTCATGATTGGTTGGACAACGCAGGAAGTTATAGTGAACTTGGACTATTATTGTCATCCGATAAACTTTACATCGTAGCTATCGATTTACCCGGTCATGGGACCAGTTCTCATTTGCCACGAGGAATTGGGTACCACCTTCTGGTATTACTCCTTCAGAAAAAGTATACGTTGAGTGGAGTCATTGTTACCATTCTTTAAAACCTTTGTTTTGTATTTGAAGGACCTTGTTCCAGTTTTAAATCGAATAGTGATACATTTTCAATGGAAGCGAGTATCCATTTTGGGTCATGGTATTGGAGCTGGATTGGCTCTCATGTATGCAGCTGTGTATTCTTCAGAACGTCCATCGCATGTAAGATGCAATTTTTTAGCATGTGTATTTAATTTATTTGAAAGGATATTGCTAAAGGTCAATATTTTATTAGTTGCAGAGCTTAGTACTGCTGAACTCAGTTAAACCACCATCTGTTGAAGATGAAGGAGGAGCTCTTATAATCGGATCGGCGATCGAGGATTTATTGAATCTTGAACAAAATTGCCCGGAGAAATCGACGGGGAGTTTGGAAGAATGCGTAGAATTCTATAAATCTGAAATTGGGGGAAGGAATACTGATGAACAGATCACAAAACACCTCTTAGTACGACTAAAATTTTTATTGTTTATCTTGAAGTACAGGCAAGAGAATTTCTAAGTACTTTTACAATTTTGTATTTAGGTCAGAGGAGCAGTTCAAGATTCTGAAAATAAATGGTCCTTGACACGAGATCCACGGTTAATGATTCCAGACACACTTCGTTTGACTCATGAACAATGTTTTAATTTACTTCGCGGGGTAGGGGCAGGGATGTCGCTATTAATTGTTAAAACACCCGATAGTTCCAATCTTGGACCGGATGAGCAACTTATGCACTCAAAAGCTATTCAGATTTACAAGGATACTTGTAAATCTTTCAAGCTTGTAGAGGTGGATGGGAATCATTACATTCATATCAGTCAACCTCACGCTATTGCTGACACTGTCTCTCAATTTCTTCTGGAACCTTCCTTTAGGGATTATTTATAATACCGATCCGTAAAATGATATTCTATAAAAAATGTTACAAAAACAATAATATTCATGAACAAACATTAATGGAATATTCTGTAGTTTTCAATGGAAAAATCGGAAGCCATTTTTAGAATAAAATATTCCTTTATTCCCTCGAGAATCAGAACATTAATGGAATAAAAATCGCCCACGTTTATCCATAATCCATGTGCGAATTCGTAAAACTTTATTTAAGGTAGTACACGCGCCAATATATTTCTATTTAAAATAATACTGTCATGTCTTTAATAATAGGGCGATGTCGACAAATGAACATAAAGAAATTAATCGTTGTTACGTTAAGCTTACAATCTTCTCAGTAAAGTACTTTTACTGCGTATCCCTCCCACTCCCACACTGAATATCTCGGATTCCTCGGATATGAGTAGATAATCTACAAAAGTAATTTAATATATCCGGATAGATTCGGTGATAAATTCTATACAATTCCGTCACAAGAAATGTTCTCAAAATCGAATTTTTACAATAAACGGAAGTTGCAATTAGTGTATAGAAATTCCTCAGGTAAGGAATAATCGGTGAGACTGTCGCCACTACTGTCTGACGTAACGGTTTCATTAATCCATTAAAATAATTGGTAACACTTTTCCATCATTTTCGGAACTCGGAAAAGTCAATAAAAAATCTACTTCGAATTTACCCAAAAAGTTCGCCAAAAGGGAGATTACTGAGACTGCTTGAAGATTTAAGAAATCATTTTTGAGGTTGTGCATAAGAGAGAAGTGGTTATCCATTCGTCTGGAAGACCTCCCTCGTTAGAATACGAATTTTCGGATGATTCGTTCCCGAATTACTTAATGTAATGTCCTCCTCAAGTCATCAAACCTTAATTACGAGGTCGCAAATTGTTTTTTCTTCCATTTACGACAATGTAATAATGGAAAAAGACTGCCACACATGCCTCACTTAAAACTTGTACATTTACATTGTACTTGTAATTCATGTATTACAATAAATGTTTGACGACCTCTTAAGCCTGAGTTTTCTTTGACTGGTTGTTCATTGGAGTTGAACCGGTCAGGCAAGTAATTACAATGCAATAGCAGTAGTAGTAGTTGTGCAAATTCTATATCGTATACCTCCGTCCGTCGTCTGATTCAAATTATTCAAGGTGTGGAAAAAATGTAAGAGCATGTTTGTTGGAAATTCCGTGTCAAGCATTTCGCATATCACAGATTGTTGCATTGTATTACATTTTTGTACATTGTAAGTTGCAAGTCCACTAAGCAAGCCACAAGCAACGGATTATTCTCTTCTTAAAATTTAACTTCTTGCTTGAATTATCTTATTTTGTATTTTACAGTGCCGTGCTTTAGTGCGTCTTTTTTACCTATAAAAAAGTTCAAGTATCACGTGACATAATTTCAATTGTTCAACATGATTCGCTAAGGTTATTTGGTCCTAAAAAATTTATGGCCTTGATTATTCATGCTTTTGTAATAATGAATTCGAAAAAATTGGATCACATAAGCCTTTGAAAAATTACTGATCCATTCTCGTTTTGACTTCTGTGAGTGATCCCATGGACCCAAAATAAATTAGTCTTCAGCTATTGGTTTTTGGGAATTACGACAACTACATAAGTCAAAAATAGTGAAGAAAATGGATGACCCTAAGTCTAAGTGTGTACATAAATAAACGTTCGAAAGATAACCTCGGAGTCCAGTGATTTGATGGTGCCAAGTTATCGTGGAGTTGAACAGACGCGTACAGACTGCAGACTACGGGTGTCAAAGGCGCCAAACTCTATTCTTATCAATTAAAGGATAAAGATTTTCCATGCAAGACGACAAAGTGACTGTATATTTTAAACTGGTACGTTCCATTAAAATTGGATAACCCTGAAAAACCCACAACGCTGTTTTGACTATCGAACCTTTTTTGGTGGGCCATCATCATTGCGGTGGCGCATGGCTTATCTTTTGTCTGCCCGTCTGTCGGGACCAATGACTTGAATGGTGACTTTTATTATGAAAAAACTGAATACATTCAATATGCCTGTTTTAAGACATTAAGTCCGGAGTGAGAAGGTCAGGTATGCCGGCACACTACATTAAAAACAAACATTATCCGAATACGTGTAAGTTGTACAAAATTTACATATTTCCTTAAGAAGGAAAGTAAAATTAGCATGGTGTCACCAGCAATGGTCACAAGTGTCACTTTCGTCGCCGGACTGATCTTGTCCATGTCCACACCGCCGTGGTCTTTGTCATCCCTCGTATCAGCGGCTGTGACGACAACGAGGAATTATGATAATCTTTCTTCTCTCACTCTAAATGACAATAACGATGAGGAAGACGCCGAAGGAGATGAGTATTTTGGTCTTAGACGCCAACTGAAGAGTCAAAGAGCATTTACACAGCTGGAGTCCTCAGGTGGACAACAAAGGATGAGTCAAGGACCACGTGGGGTTGATGACGCCGTTAAACACTCTACTCCTAGAAATAAAACAAAACGCCCGACACCGCGACCGCGAGTTCCTTTTCTAAATACACTTCAATCCAGCAGTCAAGGTTTGGACGAACGTTAATTATATATAATTTCTCTATTTTAGTAAAAAAAAAATACTCGTTTCACCGGCAATTATTTTTTGACACACTTCGCCACAGCCGGAACAGATTGATTCCATGAGATAACGCCAATGCATAAAACCCTATGTTATCTTGTGAAGATTGTGAAGGTTTTACTTATGATATGGTTTGCACCGCACTACAGGCTTCAATGATTAAATATTTGACACTCTGAGGAGTAGGTTTGTTATAGTTGTAGGTAGACCTGAGATCATAAAGAAACCTTTTGATTAACAAATAATCATAATTATACATAGTGTGTTAAAAACTATTTGCTGGTCTTTGTTAAATGTTAAACTGTTAAAGTGATTTCTCTCTGCCGCGGTTGTTGATGATGATGATGTGATTAGAATGAGGGAATAAAGGAAACGAAATAGTAACAACAAAAGGTAGATAATTCTAAAGAAGCTTGGCGACTCCAGTCCATTCTAAAGGTTACGGACTTACGAAGGGGGAAGGGTTGAACTGATCAACCGAAGAAAATTGAAAAGCAAATATTTGGGCAACAATTAACAAAGAAGAATAATGGGGGCATCACACAACACAACTGAAGGGACTTTCTTAAAGGCTCACGCAGAAGGATTTTGTATAGACTAGACTTGAATTCGAGTCACTTTTACCTTCCCATCCCTTTAAAGAGTCAATCAAGTCGCAAAAGACCCTCAATAGATTTCTTCATGCTGAATTGAATCCCATCTTCAGATCTTTCAACGGATAATAAAACGTATACAACTGCATTTTTTTTCTCGAGTAGCCTAGTTGTAGCGTTTAACAAAATTTAGCTTTGCTTTATTGAATCCATTCCAGTAGTTCCTTAAGTTTCTGATTCGATAGTTCTAGGCATCTAGGCTGCCAAAATAATAAAATCGTCCTTATAGAAATATTGATTGATTTTAGTCTGATTTTGAGAAGAGTTTTTTTTAAATAAAGAAAACGAATTCAATCGGTGTACGCTAAGAATTAGTATCGCCTATATAGTAAATATATCAGTCACCTCTATAAAATATCAAAGAATAAGACCCTTGTCCTTTGTATGGCCGGCGAACATATTTTTCCTACAAGATGAGGGCAGTACGCGATACAAAGTCATAATGCAATTTTGGTGGTAAATAGCTCTAAATATATTTGACATTTTATTTATGTAAACTACATACTACTACATTCAGTAAAAACTAGGATTTGGACAATTTGGAGTATTTGGAGTTTGGACTCATCTCATGATATTATAGAATCCCAAGTGTGAGGGCTATGGTGGTGGTAACCGCTAAAAGGCTGTCAATAATGGACGGTGTCTGCTAGTGGGTACGGGTACAAGAAAGCGGGTTCTGGGACAAAACAAAAGTTAAGTAAACTTGTAAAGTGGAGACTTGTGTCACATTCTTTAAGGGAGAGTCTCCTTTCGAACCCTATCATTTGAAAAACGAAAGAATGTTTATTCCAACACCGAAGATCCAACTGGCATTTCCTTCAACCTTTTTTTCTTCCAAGGAAATACGGAATGAGAGACTCCCTTAATATAGACAGACGTAGAGTTCATCAGAAGAGTCAAAGGCAAAAGGGAGAAAATTGCGATAACTATCTTCTCTGTCAACTCACTTTACTGGTTATAAAATTTTACACAAGCAAGTACCACCAAGTCCTTCCTTAAGGGCTCCGGGGTACATTTTCTTAAAGTGCACCTTTACAGCACAAACACTACAGCCAGGAAGGTTCCTATCGGAGGAGGTTCATCGGTTGTTGAATCATTAAAAACGGGCTAACGTACGACTGCTGGAATAATTTTAATGTTTACAACACACTACTCAGGGTTCAAAGCGAAAGTGTTATTTTGACTACTCCGTTCCAAAATTTCTACTGTGTGATAGAACCATCCTCCTCTCATATCTGGGAACGTCACCCAACTTCAAGTCTATGTATCTGTTTTCCTAAAACAAACCCCAAGAAGTGAAAAGAACATTTTAATAGTCGTTAAGTTGGTCTCCTCCTATATTCCTAAACCGGATGGGTTGTTTTGAACTAATGTTACTGTTGACTAGACTTTCGAAGGGTCCTAAGTCTCTGTGTCCGCAGAGTTATTCATTGACATCAAATAGGCTGAGCCAAATTAATACATGTCAGAAATTGACTGAACTGAACGGACCCTTTCAACACTAACTTCTTCCGCTTCTCAGGATGCAGGGTGTAGCGGGATATCGTTTTTATTATTATGTATCTGTACACTCGCCGGTATTACTCTTGAAATCCAACAATAAGGAATTCGGCTGTGCAGAGAGCTAGCGTGTAATATTATGTAAATGAAGCCGACATGAAATTAATATTTAAAAAATCCCTAATTCCTTTATATAATTTTCAGAAATTAGTTCAGGATCTTTGGATGGAACGCCAGAGGGAAAAGATAGCGTGGACCTTTTGGTCACCAAGTTACCAAATTCTTATTACGTTGAAGGGATTGGAGATTCAATTAATGGACCGAGTGGAAGTAGCAACAGCGGGAATTCACCACGTTTGATACGCTGCGTGTGTAACACTTCGGACTGTGTCCATCAAAACAACAACGGTGGAAATAATGGGACCTCAACGACATGTCTCACGAGTGGACTGTGCTACACACAAATCTTAGATTATGGAGATGGAAGACCTCCGGTCAGCAAAGGATGCATTAGGTAAAGAAACATTAGAGAGGACCTTAAGGGCTCCCACTCATCATCCACACACTTAACACCTTTTACTCTTCATATCAAACCTTACCTACTTTACAGTTACTTATCAACTAAACGTACTCACTTAAGTACTTAAAACTGTCTTTCGGGTAAGTGCAGAGTGCATCTGTTTCTGTATGCATTCATGCGTGCTAGGAATTTCAATTTAATGACTAGGGAGGAAAGATACATACGTAATTACTGCCATTAACCAACTTTGGAATGGAAATGGATGTGAAGTACAATCCCAATCACAATCAGAGTCTGATTTGGGGCTATGGAATAAGTAATGTGTCTCTGCCGGGTTAAGTATGTATGCAGTGGTGCAAAGATTTTTATTCCCATCACTAGGACCTTAGGACGGTATTATTTAATTAGGGTATAATTTTTGAGGAATTTACCTTACATAAAAGACGAAACTATATTTATTAAGACCAAGATAACTTTGATATTCCTCTGCATTTTTTTCCCTTTTCCGTTCGTGTCTCATGTCGGCATTCCATACGAGCCGTTGCAATTTAATGTCCGATTTAGTCGTATTCAAAGATTACGCAGAAAATTAATTCGGTTCAACAAAAAAGTGGTCTCCTGACTTTAATTTCTGACTCTAATCCAACATTTTGAAAAAAAAAGTTAGGATTTTTGAATGAATTCCTGAACCGTAACTTCATCTCACAATTAAAAGTATTTCATATAATCTGTGCATGACTCCATAAGTGATAAGTCGTAACATTCTGGATGTGATTCATGGAAACTTATGCGTCATCTTGGCAAGTGAACTTTTTCTGTTCATCCGGGGAGACCCTTTCATGTTTTGTAAATAAGAATAATGGAAACACTCTAGCGCGACTAGCGCCGTACCGCACCCGAAACACAGCGCGCGATGTCTTCATAAACAGTATTCTGAAGTTACAGAAATCCCATATAGGGTGGTGCTTGTACATGTAATGTAATTTTAAAGGTGAATATAAATTTTCTTTCTGTTATGCAAGTTTCCGTTCGTATTACTGAACCACCCTGTACATGTTGTTACTTATTTGCACCAAGTGGACTTAAGAGTTAAGCTGTGTAATTGATGTTACACAGCTGGAACTGTCATACAGAGCTTAATACTTAAACTTACACAAGTACTCCATTCCTATTGCACTCAGACTTGAAAGAAAGGTAATCTAATCTGGAAAGTCTTGAAAAGGAAGAGAGTGAGAGAAAAAAAAGTTTAGCGTTTCTTCCATGGGAAGAAAGTAAAGACATCGCGCCAACAGGGCTGGAGAAGAGGCTCCAGTCCTGATGTTGATAAGATTAATTGGAACTTCGCTGAAGAACAAAAAAAATGTCACCACAGCTAAGTAACTTCTAATGGAGCCCAAATGCCCATGTGGTTTACTAGATTACTATTCTGTGTAATGGACTGGAGAAAAAACTCTGCACTCGCAGTTACAAAACCAGACGGAAGTAAAAAAAAGTACATGTATGTAATGTGATTGTGATTTGAACGAAATGACGCCAGAATTTTCTGAAAACCCCTTGTTATTTGTATCCTCGGTCGATAAATGATGAATCACAGATTCTGATTCTAGAATATGACATTTTGATAAAATGTAGGCCACAAAAAGTGACCTTACATGAATGTTGAATCGTTGTGTCTGACCCGCCGACGGCCTTGCATTCGTGAATAATTTCAATATGTCACTCTATCATTTTCTATCTAGTGGAGAAAACTTACTGTGCGAGAACCGGAGACCAAAAAATATCCCGAATTGGCCTCGAGTGAAATGTTGCAGTTCGGATTTGTGTAATGCTGGAGCATTTCCGCCTCGGAGAACCCAGTTATCATCAGTAGCTATCCCTGCAGGTACACAGTTTTTGTATCTTGACAACAATGACAATAGAACCGACTCAACTTTTCCAAATTCAACACTATTACGTACTTCTAAAGAACAAACGTGTGTTTTTTATTTGTTCATTAAAGGCGTAACAACGTCAGTAAATCATGGGAATGTCATACACAAAAGTGAACATGATGAGAAGTTGGATGTGGAGGACGCTGGGAAAGACGCAGGGGGTCGTCACGAAAAAATAAAGTCGGACAACCACCCTGACAATGAAGACGCCATTGGAGTCTGGACCAACTTGGATTTAGAAAAGAAATCTTTGGATGTGAACGGAAGGGTCTCACCTCTAATCTCACCATTGGCCAGCTCTTTCCTCATCGGAGGAGCCGTCGTCGTCATTGTCATTAGTGCAATTGGATTTTACATTCTCCGGAGAGAACAAAGGTCAGAAAAACGGCCTTGATTCTCTTAATTATTTATGGAAGATTTAGCAATATGGACTCGTACTACTGAACGTATGCAGGTGCTATTACACATACCCGATATAGTATGTATCTTTTGTACACGGTGGTTCATAACCCTGTGTCCTTATTTCACTTTTCAACAGCGCACTTCAGTTCACATACCATAGGTTTCAAAATTAGCAATTCGTTGATCTTTTTAACCAACGATTTAGCCTTAACGAATTGAGTAAAATGTAGTGGTTACCGACATACAATAATCCAACAGCAGAAACGTTTAGAAATTATTGGCGTTTATTTTTTGTTGGCGACTTGATACACATTTGTCAAAATTGGCGAATTATAACTAACATTTTTAAATCGTTCGAGTAATACTGTCATTTTATATTTTTGTGTGAATGTGATTATTTGAAGTATCAAGCATGTATTGGAATTGTACTTTGATTAAGATTTGCAAACGCAGAATAATTTATCCAAGAAATTTTTCGGTGATGAGCGAAGGCACTTTGGCCCATTTCCTGTCTTTGAAGCCCAAACTGGCAACCCGATTGCCTTAATATTTCCAAAAGCTTTGTCCGTGCGAACCCGTTGTTCCACAGCCATTTCCAGTTTCTTGTTGTCCAACACTCCAACCAGGACTCGAACAAGAAAATCCAACTGATTCTTATTGAGTGGATCTCGAATCGGAATTACTTTATCCACCCATTTAAGGACAAAAATTGAACAGTGGGCTGGATTTGGAATCAAACTGTTCAATTTACCTAAAACAATTTCTCCGACTCTGTTCAAGAATTTTGATGAGTGTGGATATTTCTCTGAGACCAACAATGGATTCATACCACAAGGACAAACTTCCTCAGGAATTTGAGCATCCGAGCAATTTCTGTACGGAGAAATCGGAAGGAAGAGAGATGAACCCACTTCTCTTTTCATACTTTTTGACTTAAAACATTCGGATGCGTTTTTCTCTTGAGGTCGAGTTGTCATGCAAGTCATTCTACCCACGTGGTCCAAAGTTTTGTAAAAATCGTACATTGTTGTCAATCGATCATGGTTCAAGACCAAATTCCCTTTAAACCCCTCATATTCGTTCTTCTGTGGGACTCTGAGGAATAGAAATGGTTCGAAACGGTTTAAACCTCCTGGTTGCATCCTCAAGATTCCGGAGCTAGATCCATACCCCTGATTACTGTAAAAAGCAACCAAGGAATCTTCAAAGACATTCTCAATCATTCTGAAAAATAAGTCCAACTTGTAGTCCAAATCGAGTTTGCTGTCGCTGTGGTTTGAATTAGTAATCCGGGTCATCGAGAATAGTGGGTATTTTGAGAATTTTTTGATGACTCGTTCAGAAAATTCCAAGAGTGTACGAATGGACAAAGAATTTTTGCATTCTGCAGAGCCTTGGGTCAACTGTGGATAAATTAAACAATCAAACATGATTAATTTGAGCGGGGAAACATAATTCGGTTAACGGATTAATATAGACAGTCATTCCGACACACATTATTCTGAGAAAATGATTGGCTTAGGTTGTTTGTGTGTGTTGTAAAAATCTTACCACTGATTTGTACAAACTACGTTCCAAGAAGTAATCCGCGGGAGTGCGGTAGAAGTCTTCTTTATGTCCATAATTTCTAATTTTAGCTGCACCAAAAATAGAGGCATCTTGAACGTAGGAAGTGATGTACTGGAGTGTACTCAACCGTTTCCAAATGAACGGGCATTTGTCAAAGGCTCCATTTTTAGAGAAAGAACAAACTGGGTCCCAGTCTTTGGGCTTTAATCCTGTCAAAGAAGCCAAGAGATTTGTAGCCGGTTCATGGCTAATATGAGAAAATCCCTTCATCTCCATAAATCCAGATTTGTTAAGTCTTTTCATTGTGTCAGGTAAAATTTGATGGACATTTTGACGGGAAAGACCATCAAGGTTAATCAGAATAATTTTCAGAATTTTTGGTGCTTTTTCAATATTGTGTTTGTTTATCGCATTAACACTCGTCCATTTATCCCAATATTTCATTTTTTTCTTGACTTTCTCCGAAATGGATACCATGGGATGGAGAGCTATGGTGTTTTGGCTTATCAAATTATCCTGTTTGGTATCCCTGAATGAACACAAATCTTTGCAGGTTGTTTGGATCATTTGCACTTGAGGTGTGGAAAATGACGAAAATGCGCGAATCGTCGAAAACGGATAACATCCTGATCTGTTGTGCAAATAACAACTAATTTTTAAATTGTCTAAAATTCTCAAACAGAAAGAGTAGAAAATCTGTGTCTTGCCGTTTCAACGCAGAGTTCTTCAAAAATACATGTGCAAAGCAGCATTTCACGCAATAATTGGGGCTTGTTTTTCTCAAAATCTGTATTTAATGAGAAACCAGTTTTTTATTTTCAAATAAGTTTCATCAAAGTAAAGAAAATTACTCACCGATGTTTCGCCTTGCAAATCTGTGACTACAGTCCCTGTTTCGCGTGGAAAGCACATAGAATCTCCAGTTCTTATCGCAACGTCACTCTTCTGAGTAACGGAGAAAATTTCGCAAGACGGTTGACGAACTTTGTATTAGAAAAAAATTCACATAGATTACAAAATAATTCTTGCGCCGTAATTATGCGTATGAACATCTACCTGCTCGAGTCACATCAAATGAAAAGGTGTCATCCGTGTCATAAACTTCATTCTCCGTGTCAATGTCAAACTTAGCATTTGGAGCAATCAAAAGCCAAAGAACCGTAACTGTCATTAAGATGACCACGGCCACAATGCATTGTCCAGTCTTGACCTATGATAGTGTTGTTGGAATTATGGTTAATCAAAGCCAGATATGGATCCAAACGAAAGCAGAAGTTTACCTCCCGGGAGTATCTGACGATTTCCATGGTCAGTTCTGATTTTGTTCTACGAAATTGTTTCACAATTCCGCCTTCTTTCATTGTCACCATTCTAGCTCACTCGCAGTTCACAATATTTTCCTTCTCCCTCGCTGTCTTCACCTAATCGGAAAGTGTCGAATTTCATCTCCCTTTTGTTTTCGTTTGTCAGCGCTCTTTTCCGGGTTACCATGTAATTTTCTTCAAATATCGTCAAGTAAGAAAAGTATTGCAGAGAAGAGCGGTAATAATCTGTTCATTGGCTGAATAACAGTAGGTAAAGTAGTGAAGGATTGTGCAATAAGCTTTATTCCTGAGATCTGAAGCATCTGCATCAAGCTGTTCAATCCACTCCTTTACAAGTCGATATTGGAAATTAAGCGTAAAAACCGATACTCTGTATAGAATACACTGTTCCATGTGATCATGCAAGCTACAAATGATTTTATTAGTATGAAATTGTTAAAACGCGTAAAGAAATTACTCACTAATTACTCATTGTATTATTTTTAGGCACGCGACACTGTATTACAGTAAGGATTTGGAGCGCCGTGGGAGAGAAGCAGCCTTGGGATCAGCCGTAGCAAATGAACATGAAGATGAGGACCAGGAGGCTGACACTAATCATAGTCATAGTCACAGTCAATGCATGAAGGAAACCTGTCTGAATGATAATTTGACCTCGGCAATAATTCGACCCAAATTAGAATCAGATGAGAATCATTCACACCTGCTCCCGCTTAGCCCAAATCCCGAAAATATGTCAACGACGATGACGGCGTCCGAATATGAGCTCCGTGTCTAATATTTATGCACAGACGGAAACTTGATAACATTCCCCAAGTTTTTTCAGGTCACCAGCTCAAGGTAACTTGAAAGGAGACGAGTGGCCATAATTTGGGAAGAACAAATTGAATCTAGTCAATTACTATTTTAGTTTAATATGCTTATGAACTTGTCGGTAATTTTATGCGGCTGTTGCTCTGCCTGCATAAATATTTGTCATATCTTATCGTACTCGGAGATATCAGTTGAACCATGCAGCCTGCTTTGGTGTAGTGTGAAAGCACAATATTGTCACACCAGATGTACGCTTCCCAGTTCCCACGCATAATCCATGTGTGTTTAATTATACTCTTAATTAAATAGCTTTTAATTTTGCCTTGTCATTTGGTCGGATTAGGATTCACATGCCAAATAAATGTTTTGACGCCAAGAATTTTTCTTTGTCTCTACAAAAACACTCATTTCCTTTCCTCCTTCCTTTCGAATGGACGTAGAAAGTTCAGAGTGACTAATCAAGAGGCAGTCAACTAGACTAAACAAAATGAATCATATTTTATTTTTGTGGCTCATATTACAATTACAATTTTGAAAAACAATGAATAATCCTTACAATGTACGTATTAAGAATCTCGATTACTCGCCAACGCCGTATAACACTACACAACCGTCTTGTTTGTCGTGAATAATAACTTATACAACCAATGAATGATTAATAATTAAATTGAACGTGACTGGTCTAAGGAACGGTCAACTTTAAGACGTCAAAGACGTGCAACGTCATCAAAACTGTCTTACTGTTTTTAAGCCAACTTAAATGTATATGTTAATAATTGCTTACATTTACATTTAACGACGTAGGCGGCGGGTTTGTTGAGTCTGAGGATATCGTATTTATTATACGTAATGTAAACGAATCATATTTCATCTCATCAAAACCCCGAGATCATGTGTAGTATTGTAAACAAAATCTCATACTGTTTTGTTTTCCTCATGCAGTACAGATACAGCTAGACCTCCGTGAAATTGTTTCTTATTGTTTACGCGACAATTAAAACTTAAAGTCACATCGACCGACTGCGGCATTGATTGTGTCTTGTTTGTTCTTTCCTAAACACCCGCGAATTGCTAATGATCTTTTTTATATTCTCTCATCACACATCGTGTGATTGATAAAATGCACTGTAGTATTTATTCCCGGTTCCAGTTCGATCCGGTTTCAATTCTTAATGAATCTCTTCGTATGTGGCGGTTCATAATGATTTACTCTACAGATAATCTTGAGATAAAATGAAATCAATTCAGGAGTATCAGGAGTCAAGATATCGAGCATTATTCAGAGTGGGATGAATAGCTTGGATTGTCAAAATAGAAACACAAGAGCTTATTTTCAGACGAGAACTATGGACTGAAAGTCATAACATTCTTTATAAGGTCAAAATGTGCCTCTGCTTGAAACTACTGGACTTTCTTGGTGGTTCTACGTTCACAAAACATAATTCAACAATAAATAAACAATAGTTACATAAGAAGTAAGGAAAGGAACGAGGCAGGCGGGTTTTTTGGGTGGAGTGGAAGCAAATGCCGAACGGGTGTCTGTTCTGTAAGAAGTTGTTCAGCCAGTTTTTGACTACTTCCAAATTCCAATCCCATAACAACTCCGTATCAGAAATGTGCGTAGGTATGGGATTTTGGATGTGTATGTGTAGTGTATTGGGTTTGGGGCTGTGTTGAGCCCTGTGCCGCACATACCACCTTAAGACATTCAAATAATTCATTTTCTCTACGAGGAGCACTAATGACACTCACCTGTCACTTGATAACAACCACTCATCAACCATTCATCTTATCTTCTCTCCACACTCTCTTCAAATACTTAACGAACCAACCTAACATCCTACACCCTTCCCTTCTGGAATTGGATTGGAAACCAACATCTTGACTCCCAGAAATCCCAACCCACAATTAGGAATTTGAAGAATTTAATACATCCTACACGCATCAACTCAAATGCATTGTCATGATGGTTCGATTCCTCCGGCGAACAAAGCACATCAATATGGTAGTATATTCTCATTAGCCAATTGGAAAGCGCACCCATTCTCCAATAAATACACGGAATGTCTCGGCATTAACCTAAAGTAGAGTACAATTTCTTAAACCAATTTTAAATCAAAACAAAATGTTCTTATTGAGTTTGCGTATTGCGCAAATAAATCATTATTTTCAATCGGTTGTAGTACAGGGTGTGCAAGAAATTAGTTTAGACAAAATATTAAGTTACGACCAAGCTCGAATTAACGTAAACTTATTTTATCAACGACAAATTCACATAATAATGTGAACAATTGTTTTAATAAAACTTAAATAAACACAAATTACTCTAATGAAGTATTTCAATTTAACTAATAATTTAGCTAACCAAGCAAAGCTTTTTGTAACTGCGCCAAAAAAAAGAACTTTTTCGCAACCACTCTGTGTTAAATGGGCAAATAATAGTTGCCAGTATTTGTCTTTTATAGTTTCTACTTGACTAAAATGAAAACTGTGTCAGTTTACAACCCTAGTCCGCCGATAAGGAAAGCGCGTGACGGAACATGTCAGAGGTCAGAAGAGCTATACCATTTATATTAATATTAAAATTGAAAGTTCACTTAAAAGTTCAATCCATTCCACGAACTGTTTTTCCAGTCCACCAGTCGAATCAAAACAAAAACAAAGTCCGACGTTATTTATTTTCTTGTCGAGTGACGACGATGATAAAGACTGCATTCCACGTTCCCTGCATGTTAACGACTTGAAGTTCTCCAGACAACTTGTTGCACTCACGTTTCTTTATACAGGATAGGAGTTCCGGATACCAGTTCCAGTTCCTATATACGTATACAGCCAAGCAAATCCGTCCCTATGCTTTGAAATCAGTCATAAAATTTATATACGCACACAGACCGACGCTTGCACCATTACGAATATATTTTTTTTTGGTCCTGCTGGCACGGTGAATCACAATGTCCATTAACGACAATTAAATTTCACTTGAAACACCGGAAATCTTTTCACAAGAGTTAAGCAAACTTTGACATCTTGGGCTACTAGTTTCTCAGGATGACGGTGACGGGTTCAAGGGGTGCATGAGCACTTGACTCGAGTGTTGGCATTGGTATAATAAAGGGTTAAAGGAATAAACGAAAGGGCATTTGCTTTTTTATCGTTAGTCAAGCTTCCGATAAGGTCGGATTTTTAGAAATACCCAATCTGTCCCACTTTACTTGGACTCAACGGTTTTTAATCAGAATGTTCGGACTGCTCCCTGATCTAACATTGTCCAGCTACTAGTTCTCCATTCTTAAATGCCTTGTATTTGTATTGAATTCTAATTTTTCTACTCGAGTCAGATATATTTAAAATAATAACAGTAGTTAAGCGGAAATTACCGGATAATTTCCAATACGTTAAAAATTTCTTGTAATCTTGCATAACATGAACCAAGATGCGAGAGAAATATTTACCCGGTCCGTTTGGAACCTTAGTTGGACTAGAATTTTTTTTGTCAACGGTCGTATCCTTAAGAGAAGGACTGAACCGAAGTAAGTGACAAAAAACTTACTCTTGAGAGCTATTTGGACAGTCTTGCCTGGCAAGGAGACATGGAACATGTCACGGTCTCGCGGTGCTGTCTTTTTATGACAAGAATTTCCACTTTGTGAGACGAAGACGTAGGGACGCGATGAAGGACTTCACACGTGGACCCTCTCATCACCTTACAGAATCCAATCCATCCATGTGGAAACTCTTTTTTTTCACTCAATCCTTCCATTTTCATGGGTTAGAAGATTGGAACGTTGGAAGGAATGAGAACATAATGAAATTCCGAACTCAGCTATCAGAATCACATCATTCTAACATTAACATTACGTGTGTGTTTGTGTGACGTATAGTGTCAATGGCATGGGAAGGGAAATCCTGTCCTCGTATCAGTACTACAACGTAGAACTTCCCACACACCAAAAACTGAAATCCCCATTAATGCATTCCATGACTTTTAGCTCTAAATAAAAATGTCAACGTGTTAGAGTCGTACGTACGTACATATTTTCTGGAAGAATTCTACACTTCATTTGGTCAGACTTCGTCTGTAGTAGGATTATGCTCACTTTTCAATCTGTTTGAAACTGCAATATAACACATACTCATTGGTTGTCTTACATTCCGTATTTAATCGTGATTAAAATATCCAAAGTTTTAATAAAAACAACACACTGTGATTAGTTTTTAAAGTCAATGTTTAGAAAAGAACTTTAATTGTTATTTTAATGACAACGTCAACATAGAAAAATGCATATGAGTAAAATGTGATGTGACTGACTGAGATACATTCACACTTAATACATTAAGATACCCGTCCATCCCAAGTTGTTTACTTGGGAGTAAGAAAACAAAGGAAATTGTATGTGTATGGTTGTGCTCTGGTGCTCTAAGTTGTGTCACGTCTAATTACGACTATTTACAAGATAATCTCTCCAGCTTAGACGAATGATGTATGATCCCTGTTTCTGTTTATACTAGCTATCCAGTCCACTCTATCCAGAGTCAGACTTTTAAAACTTGAATTCAAATTGAAATAATCTTTCAAACTGAAACTGAAACCAAAAGCAAAAAGTAAAGGTCTTATACTTTTAACAACAATGTATGGCTGAGTGGCTTAAGAAGATAAGTAAAACTGATACACCCTTTGCCTTCCTTAGTCCGTCCGAAATCACTAATTGAAATTCAGCCCGTTTCATCTATTTCCATTGATAAAATTTAAGTCGAATGAGTTTTTGAAATGTCCTCTTGTAGTACTTTTCATCGAGGAAAACATCATAAGTCCATTAGGGTGCACTTAGCACCTCTTTCCAGTTACACTCCGATGCGCTGGACAACTGAAATGCAGGGTAGCATTGTAAGAGATTTTCTTATGCATGCTATCAATGCAGTAGAGTCTACTAGATTGAGTACAACTACGTACGTGACCCACTTCCATTTTATCTTTATGCTAATTAGGGTCTAATATCAAATTTAATTACCGTGGAGCAAGCATTTCCACTCGGGCCTTCATTGGTTTATGAAGACGCACGACTACAAATTTAGGGACCCTTGAGATTTAAATCCTGCTTTTTTATCAAAAATTGTTTCCTAGATTTTCAAAACCTCAGTGTATTCCCACGGAAGGAATTAATCTAATTTCGGAAATGACTCAGCACCAGGGTCAGAACTCCGTTGCCTTGCTTTTGAGCAAATTGGTCCCTGAAATTAACCAGACAATTCCCGTTCCGTGTTCCAGCAGTAAGGTTGCCGGTGCGGTGTAGTCTGTGCAGTGCGGTGCGGTAGTTTCCCATGATCCTGAAAATTGAGGGAATAAACATAAAAAATGAGACGATGACTGTTCAAATTGTCCATCAAATTATATTTGGCTCCATTGTTTCCCGACGACTCCTGTCCTGTTCTGTCCTGTAATTCTACTACTACATAATCATATGTTTGAAGTCGTCAGTTGTCTACAGTCTACTCGTCACGCACTACAGGCTTCGGCCAGGCTTAAAAAACAAAACAAACTTATTCCGATGACACTGTACAAACTGTACTCTGGGATACTATGTCGCGCGGATGTCCGGTACATTACATTCTCAACTCCACGGACTCCGTCACCACTCTCATAATATAATTCAAATGTCCATGGCTTTGAAAACGTTTGAGCGAAACGAACCCGTTTCCGTATACAAGGTGTTTTAAAAATGTACACAATTTAAAATACTGTTTAACTTCAATGAAGGTTAAAAGGAAATATTCCTCGTAACCTAGCTGCTATTTGAGCTAAATACCAAACTGAAGATCTTATAAAGTACGTCCAGATACCCAAAACAGTCTCACTTTTTAGTCAGACAGGCTTTTATGAATCACCCCGTTAGAACAGCTTAACTGGTACATGAAGTGCATAAAAGTGGTGAGTAATGAGAAAACTTTGTTTGGATTTGGGATTTGGTCTATCTTCCCTGTCTTTTTTGGTCGAGTGACTGGAAAGACTCAAACTCAGCTTGATTTGAACTCACGCGACTTCCGAACCATATCGGTCAGTGGCGTATCTTTAGAGAGTTTCGGGATGGGGAATTAACTACCGTACATTTAACAAAAAAAATCGTAATGTTTCTAAGACAGTGAACCGACAACTGTTAACGTTAATTTTTTTCCACAGTATTACGCGAAGGTCATTTGCGAAGTTTACGAAATGATGTGAGCAATGCGTATGCTAAGGAAGATTTTTGAAATTCTCTTTTTGAAGATTTCTGAAGAGGGGTGTTTTACTGTGAACTGTAAATGTGCCGGAAATAAAGCCATTGATATTGGGCATTGAATGTGTATACTTTGAGAGCAGCTGTGACTGGAACGGAAATGAACTGGCGCCGTCAGACTATGCATTTTCCCATCATCATCATCATTCTAATACCTGGGCGTTCGGCTTTCATGGTCTGTTGGCCCATCTGCTTTCTGTTCATTTTACGAATGATCCCATTCTTTTCGTATTGTATTCCATTGTATTATTTGTTTCACTGTCACTACAGACAATCTCGGTTCCATCCACGCACTGGAGGTACACATGTATTATTATAAACACTTAATAACAATGGCAGTTCGTGTCCATGTCTCACATCCTCACTCCTCACTCTAATAAGGCTAATAGGTGCCTAAGCTTCGAGACAAATATAAAAATTAACCCAAGCTAAAGTTAAGTAAATAGACCTCTTTGGAAGGAAGTCAAGGCAAAGGATTACGAATACATGACACATCACATGCAACATGCAAGCTCAATGCTCAACACATATCTTACAAGGAATTACTCGAATTACGAACGAAAAATAAGAATTACAAGAATTACATCTTGTATTTTTAGGAAATGGAACGAAGGGGTAAATACATACTTGGAATTACAGTAATAAGAACAAAGAATAAATATTGAAGTGATACATACGCACTTGAGATGAATTACCTGATAAATTAAATTACGTGGCAAGGGGATTTGTCGGTTGCAGGATCGTGACCGTATACAGCTAATAACTGTAGACATTTGTTCGTGGTCATTGATTTAACAATATCCGGTGAAATTAAGGTCGATTTACCCAACATAAGTGGATATCTTTATTATTACAATGATTGGGTCTTCGTTTGTCCTAATGTTCTGTATTCTGGTCTATTCAGAAATTGCTCTTGAGAACAAATTGAGGTGAGGATCCCAACTGTACATCCTTACCGTATTGTATAGCGAATTATTCTTTTTCAAAGAATTCTTATTTTTCCATTGCAAACTTATATTCTAACTTCACAACTTTGTACCTGCATGAAAAGTACGAAAAAAAAAGAGTGAAAGTCCGACCATTTTCTCCATGGTTTCAGGAACTCTAAAAAGTTCTTCGGGACACCTTAGTTCAGAATTTTTGTGTTCCTTATAAAAAACAAACCGACAACCGAACTCATTTATATTTTACGCAGCTACAAATTACATAAATTCTTCAATGTATGTTTATGATCATTACATTTTGGCTTTGGCTATTTGGCAAGTTGTGGTAGAGAATTTGAACATCATTACATATTTATGTATAGGAGCATGGACAATACGAATTCTAGGAAGTTAACTCTTCAGTGCTGTTCAAATAACAAATTTGTTTGTCTTATCTGTTCTACATTGGTACCAAAATGTCTATCGTATCATTTGTTCCAGGTACAACTCGTCATTCTATTATTGCGTGCCAATCAGTCTGTTCAGAATGGACTGGTACAAACAATTTAAGTAATCTATTCCAGCATGAATATACTTCCTTTGTCAGAATTATTATCTCACATTCCTTTCCGTCCTCTTAGTTTGCCAAAATTTTGTTCACACCTACACATAAGTAAGTTTTACTAGCGTCAAATAAACTTTGTTTTCCTATTTTCGTCACCTTTTAAATCGCAATTTCTCCTTGCTCATTTACAGTGGCGGATCCAGGAATTTTTCCAGGGGGTGCCGAAGTATATAATTGGTTATAGTCGGACGCCCGCGCGCGTTAG
>JAQGCB010000556.1:0-20748 GCA_034698835.1 Protaphorura tricampata
GCTCATTGGAAAGCCCTTGAAATTTTGAATAAGTGACATCTGAATTTAAAATTAAATATTTTGAATAAGGGGTCGCAGCGCCACGTCAAACTATATTTTTCAGTTAGCCCACGAATATATGCGGTCCAGAACCGTGGGAGTGGGAGTCAATGGCATTGTCCCCCTATCCTATTTTCGCAGCGGAGGAGAGAAAAAGAGCGCACGCATTCGGTCGCCGGCACACCACCAATTTTGAATCTGCCCATGGCCCATGGTCTATTGAGAGATTGGATAATAATTGAGATATTATATGTATATATATATAGTGTAAAACTTGATTCACGTCTGGGTCATGTAGGTACGGGCCGGGTAGCCGTTTTGAAAGCCACCGGTCTAATCAGAAGTTATACGCTTGAGTGCAATTACAATACTGGCAGGCTTGTCAATCACGTCTTGAATAGACCATCCAATTACGGATTTAATGACCCGCCGATGAACCCATCCCCACATCCTCCCAAATTTACTCCAGAGGTGTTCGAATCGGTAAGGCAATCAAATTACCATTGAAACTTTCTATTTCGTTGTCAGAATCTTTTGTTTACCGAAAGGACTCGTTGGTTTAATCGTGTATTTAAATAACTCGTTCCTTTGTACATAGGTCGGGAGAGCGTTAGCTGAAAGTATTCTGGATCTAACGGGTCATAATCCCTGGTCCAGAATCGGTAACTCGGATTATCGTTCGTTGGAAGGAATGCGTCGATTTTTGATGAAACGGCTTCAGAATAGCCCAGAGTTCAAACAAAAAGATCCCACTTTAAGGGCATCGTCATCACTGGCAGGAATTTTCGCAAACAGTCCCCACTCCCAAGGTTTTGATATGTCTTTAGACGGAAGGGCAAGGGCTAGAGCCTTGAAAGGATCAACTTCATTAATAAGGAAAGGAAGCAGTAGCAAGGTATAAAGCAATCAACCGCAAGTAATCACGAGACTAGTCAAAACAATTGAGCTATTCGTATATTTTAATTGTCCGCATACAGATTCCACCAACAGTTGGTCCGTTGGTTCCAAAAAAGGAAAACCAAAATTCGGGCACTTCTTTCGGAAAGGCATCTGGATCGAAATCAAAGCCCAGTCCTACTGGCAAACCTGGTTCTTCTACTGGAAAGGGAAAATTGAAGGTGTCGTCTGCACTTGATAAATCCTCCGTCCAACCTAAGAGCAGTATTACTCAAATATTCAAGACGAAAAGGGCATCGTCGAGGAAGAAAACCAACAAGACTCATAGTGAGAAATTAGTTTCGGCGAGTAAGTTACCTAAATAAACCGAATATCAGTGAAACAACATTTATAACAAAATCAAACACATATATAATATAATTTATAAAATAGCAAGGATCAATATTATGTGTAACCAGTAAAGCTTCTTGAGTCAACTCCAACTCTTATTTCATTATTTTGATTATATTCATTCTATACTACTATTTTTCCATTTAGTAAATACATATTTGCAAAACGTCTGTTTCGTGTTCGTCGCTGTAACATTCGGACGGGTTATGGCTCGAGGTGGTTGAAACGAATTCTGCTTCTCGTATTTTATATATAATCGGATATCTGTAAATATTTTTCAGTTCCTAGAAGCTTTGACTTAATTTACTGGATCCAAGTTTACAGAAGCTTAATGAGGAATTGATTATTGATTTGCATGCGACCCATATATATGTGATCAGGGGAAGAAAAAGAAAGAAAATAATTTATATGTCAGTGATGGTGGGATAAATAAATCCATGATTTATCTAAATTCGTCCGCATTCGATATCGCTGGCCTTAGAAAAAGTGCCCTGCTGAATTGTCACTGATACTGCGGGCACCAGATCCTGTAGGGAGGTCAGAGTAAATTAAAGCATGAACTAAAACGTATTGAACAATTCTTATCGCGCTGAGGCTTCCAAATGCCAGTACAATATAGGTATGACTAATCTGGACCAGCCAGGACCAGGAGTCACGAAAAAAAGTGTTCGGATTGGAAACTTTTGTGACCTCATAACGATAACGCGACGTAGTTTTGACTACAGAAATAGTGTGCACATAAGGAGAAGAGAGAATAATTCTATGAAGAAAAATTGAACTTAAATACTTAAAGTTCATTTTAACGCGCGACACGCCCTGGTTGTATCCTCCCTTATTGGATTCACCCAGCGTTTCTGTTTTATATTTTAAATTAAGCATACGTTTAAACTCACCTTTGCTTGTGTTACTCCCGTGTGGACTCGAGCCTTCCTCGCTTTTCGGCGAGTTTGTGTAATCCGGACTGGAACTCGAACCCATGGACGCCTTTCTGTCATTGTAGTTGACAAAGTGGTGTGCGCGATCCTGTTAATAGTAGTAGTTAATAGTTAGTAGTAGTTCAGTTATCATGTGTTATGAAAGATATTATGATAGAACAGTAAACATGCAATCGGTCTCCGTAGTTAAATTTCAACTTTTAAATAAGCTTAAATAGTCTCCGTATTTTAGTATTGATGGGAAGATGGGATGGGCTTGGAATACCGAATACACGGACGATTACTTTTGTTTTTTGTATTTTAAATGTAGTGGACAGTTTTCAGATGTTGTTTGTTTAAAGCACTTACTTTCGTATTTCGGGGTGGTCTTACTGGAACTGGCCTATCTGCGTCAAAAGTTAATTTAAGGTCCTTCTTTTTGGGTGGGATTGGTGGAGGTGTTTGTGAAATCGTGTCAAGGTCGACTTCAGTGTCAGTCTGTACCACGGAGGTGTTACTATCTTCCGGATCTGTAGTAGTTTCTTTCAGAGATTGTTCAGATGATATTTTCTCATTGGGCATGACTACACTTGAGCCTTGAGTAATGTTGTCTTCAGGTGTTAATTGATCCGTGTCTCCAAGATCAATATACCCTTCAGCAGAGTTCCGAAAGTTCGGACTCGTTGTATCATTGAAAGTGGTAGGTTCAATGTAAGAAACGCCTACACATTTACGACACATTGCGTTTCCCCAAACTTTTTCTGACGATACTGGCGAATTGTCAACGGATTGCTTGCCCTTTCGTTGGAAAAGAGGAGGGGGACTATCGGAATCATTGTCATCGTCATCGTTTGGCTCACTTGTTCGGGCTAAAATAAGAAATACACACGATAAGGATCCCTATGAGTTTGTCAAAAACTGAATGTTAGCCAAAGCAATTTGCGCGTCGGTTCCTAGTTCATATATTTAGGCTTTTGAGAGCGTTTTAATGTTGCTCTAGATGGGATCTGACTGTATAAACCTGATTAATTTTACCAACCCGAACGAATTTCGAGAAAAATTAGGCTGATACATTATACCTTATCTTTCCCAAGAGATTAAAGCCTCATTCGCTGAGCGTTAAAAAGGGACTAGTCATTTCAGTCTTACATAGGCCCAAATATGTTACTATTCGACATTCTTTGGCATTCAACTTGTTTTTTTTTCCTTTAATAAAAAGAGGCGTTGTTAATTAAATACGACGTGAAATGCTTATGATAGCGTAGCGTACGTTCTTTATATTGGGGATTACCTTGTGAAATCTCGATCGATTCTGAAACGGTGCTGGTTTTCTTTCGTCGACTCATCCCTAATAAATAAAATTACAAAGTAGAGTAAATGGTAGGCAATAAAGGAGTATGGGATCACGGCTTACCGAACAATTTTATGACACGATCAAATAGAGGCAAATTGAGGTTTCCTCCCTGCTCGGCCTGAATTCGGGCGTATTCTGCCCGCAATTCCTCTAAATCCTTCTGTTTTTCTTTGTAATGGTGTTTGACGTCGGGTCTGTCCTTCCAACTTGAGAAGAATTCTTCAACTTCCTTCATACTAATTACCTTCTCTTTGACACCAACCAGTACTTCCATGAGTTCCATCTCCGTTGGATCTAGCAAACAAACTGTTTTGGTAGGTGAAGCGGCCGATCTGTCGGACAACGAATCAAGGCCAGATGTTTGCAATGAGTCAAAATTGTCACTGGAAGTTGGCCCCGGATTGTTTCCTATTTTCTCAGGAATGACAATCTGTGCTAGTTTATTTGATATCTTCTGGTCCAACTCAGTTTTCTCCAAATACTCCGCGCTATCCCCATCATACTGTTGAGTGCCGAGTTCATTCATTGGGATATAACTGTTAAAAAATAAAATGGAATCGACAATTTAAAGGAATTATTTATTGACCCTGACTACTCTGGGAAGATCGCGATCGCATAGGCTCGTAAACATGGGCGCTCCCAGGCTCCCACGTCCAAGTCATTTATGGAAATGTTGTTTTGATATCGTGGCACTAAATCTTGCAAACACAAATTAAACACTTGAAGAGAACGTAAAAGAATGATGATCACGAAAATGTATAATTATAGGGTGTTTCCGAAATATGTCCCACCTTTTGACTTAACTAACTTAACTAATGTATATTTTTCGATCGATTGTCTTTGATTTCGTGCGTTTATGTTAAAGTGCGCCTAATCCTACTGTCCTACAACAGTTAACCCTGAAAAGTTTGAGCGAATAAGAAAAGTTTTTATCTATTTATCTATGTACCCGTCCGCATTTCTTGGAAGTGTTCCATCCTTCTTCATCAAAATAGGTGAATTAGTTAGGGGTAGCTCCATGTGTTTGAGTTTCTTCGGTGGAAGAACTGGTTTCGGTTCAGGTGGCTCATCGTAGTGTCCGCTGACAGGGATCGCAATCGGTTCCTCTGTAACAAGGGAATTCAACTGAGAGTGGTCATCGAATTCAAAATCATTTATATTGATATATTCCGGTCTCGTTGCGCGTTGAATGTGACCAAATCCCTTCTGTGTTGACTGCCTCCGTAATTGCACATGGACTTCGGAAGATACTACATCCTCGTCTGCAGTCCCAATTACAACATCTGGTAAAAATCGAGGAGCGCCTTGACTTGGAGTAGTTGGTGGTGAGTTTTGTCTGGTGGGAACTTCTTCCGACACATTTTCAAGAATCCTCGCAGCACTTGTGCTTGTAGATTGAATAAGACGGTCATCAGGTCTTAATAGCTGACTTCTATGTAAACCTGTAGTTGAAGGTTTTCGAAGGCCGGAATTTTCATAAAGAACCTTCATGTACTGAAGCGCTTCCCATGTGACCATTACTTCCTTGTAATCTTGAATCGTTTTACCAATTGTTAACGAAAATCCCATTCGTTCAGCGATACTCAAAGGGGTATCCGAGTTACAGTTTTGTATGTCACACATTTCTATTCCATTTCCTTCTTCGAGTAAAGTGCATACGGAGCTCTCTAGCCCATAGAATACCACCAAATGCATAAGAGTTGGAAATAAGGACGCTATAAAACAATTCCAATTTCAACCATTATAACGTCATTCCACAATAAAATACTCAATTGCCTCACTCATAGCTACGTACAGGGTGGTTCTTAATCTATTTATTTCTGTAAGAACCCCCGGGGTTTCAAAAATCGATTATCTTTTCCGGGGTAATTTCATTTTACAATGAAATGTCCTCGGAAAATCGCGATGTATCGGAAATCGCGATGTGCTCGCAGCTTAGCAGATTTTAAGTCGTGTTGAGATTCAGGTTTGACCTTATTTCGAATTCGAATTAACGTGTAAACTAAAGGAATAGCAATGAAAGTCATTATTACATTTCTCGTCTTGAACTTCAAGAATCATGTCTAGTCGAGGGTCCAACTCGTACGGTGTGCCTTCCTTGAAATGTTTTGACAGTATTTCTGAGACGTGCTCATCTAAACATTTCCTGTAGGCCGGGAGTCTCTGTACATTATGCGATAATTAATAAACTTTGCAACAACCTAAATGAAATAATGATTACAAACATGAATCGTGCTTTCCAAAGCGATCGTGTTTTTATAAAAGGATCCCTGTCGTGCAGCAGTCGTGGCTGTCGGTGCTACAATTTCCAAACTGAACGAGTTGTACGCTTTACCATCATCTGCTTCTTTACTTGTAACAAACAATAACTAAAGATAACAAGTTCTAATTTGCGAATAAACTAAGTGGTAATTAAACTACCTGGGATTTGGAAACTGGCCGCAGATACACTTTCGTTGTCAGTTCCGCCTGCACATTTCGGTGATTTTTTTAGACGTATTGAAACTACGTCTCTGACATTAACTTGTTGGTTTAATGTTATCTTCACCTTTCGTTCTTCCCACAAAACTTCAGATTTCATTAGAAGTATTCCGGTGTTTTTAGAACTGGTTAAAGCAGTGTCCAAAGGTGACTCCTGACTAAGGTTCACGATAGGAGGGCTCAAAGCTGGGTCACCACGGAATGTAAGTTTTGGTTGAGATGAACTTCTTTGCATATTATAACTTCGAATGATCTGTTCAGTGAAGATTTTACAAAAATGGGAGTCAACTACCCGCAATGTTCGTAATTCCAAGGCATTCCAGTTTTCGTAATGTGGTAAAACTTAATAGAAAAAAATGCAAATCATTTTGTCTGGTATAAACTCAAAAATATATTTAGCATCAATTTCATGACCGCTTACGATCTCTATAGTGCTGGCGTATTTCCGCATCGGTTACTCGGACAAGTACAGCTATGACTGCACTTTTGTTTAAAATCCGGTTCAGTATACTGAACTTCTGTTGTCTCACAACTGAGTCTAGGTGTACGAGTAAATGGTGCGAGATTATCACAATTTTTACATTCGCTTTTCGAATTGTGACCGCAACGGTTTGATGGTCAATTTCACGCAAGTCGTAAAATTTGACTCTACAAGATGTTGAATATACTATTAACGTCTTGAAAAATCCATTTTACTCAAAACCATAAATCATCAAACTTACTGAATTTCCAATCCTTCCATCTCTGCTGGGTTCATCTTCGTCAAGTATCCTCGAATAATGGTCTCAGTATTCTCTGAGAAAATGTCCTTACTGTATATAATAGCCACGTCCATCGTAACACAAACTATTGTGTTACTTGTTGTTAAGAATAAAATACACTGGCATCATTTCCTTTTAATTTCTTACTGATATTTGTTAAATACATACGTGTTGAATAAATTGATATACGGCATTGGGCGACAAGAGGAAGTGGTTGGTGATATTTAAACGGTTTGACTTTCCTGATATTTTACAAAAACACGTCCACCAGGACGCACAAGGAAAACCACGACATTTCTTTTTAAGTCGCAATTCTTCAATCCAAGTGAGATATCCACTAAAATTAACATAATTATAATATGACAAGAGTTTAAAACGTTCTGGAGGATCTGTTCGTCTGTATAAGATAAAGCGTCGTGTTCCAACGCCACTATCGAAAAATCGAGATTGGGAAAATCATGGGATTCTTATTTGCGTCATTGAATAACATTATTTGCAGGATGTGAAATAAGATTTTATAAAAGGTTTTATGTTCAATTTAGAAAACATCCTTGCAGAAATGTAGTATATTTATGTCCTGCATTACTACCAATACCAGCCAGACCAGACGTCAAACTTTTCTAGTATGGGTTGAGGGTTGCCGGTTTAATCAGTAACGATAATTCCCCAGGCTAGGAATTAACTCTGCTATCAATCTTACCTTTCACACTACTCGTCACTTGACAATGACACTAACCCAACAAATTCGAAGTGTCTAGTAGACATTGTCTTGTCTGTGCTTCTAAATGAAATCACCCTGTCACACCTTGATAATACTATACTAAATTACGAAATAAAATTAAATAATTAATGGTGATATCAAATCGCTATTTATTTTACTAATTAAGAAAAAATGCTTTACAAACCTCCTTGAACAAATAGTACTACATATCTTTCACGACTAATACTACACATCTGTAAAATAACAAATATTATTATCGGGTAAGTCCAAGAGTTAATATTAAATTGTATATGTTAACATTATGAGTGTGTTACTATTTTATAATCAAATTGTCAAATATAAAAAATACTAAACTACACACGTCGAAAAGTTTTTACATTGTCGGAGATAAAAAAACAAATGATAAAAAAGTACAGTATTACTTTTTGTTCGTATGAATGAATTAGTACAGTTGATTGTTCAGAACAAATTTAACCCCTTCCTAGATTTGGCTGCTTTCATCTTGTACTGACACAATTAATGTCAGTTGCCCCTAAACGAAATAAAGACGTATCAGTTCATTTCCGCCTTACCGAAATGAAAACTACTAGATATAATTAATCTAATACAATATATTACCTGCATTAGTTTTTTTCTTTTCACCGCTTCGACAAATATTTGTTCCGGTCGCGTTTGATTTATAACTAACGTAACTGAATGGTTGAGGATTTTTCTGTAATAGAAAGAAAACTTAGTCCTGCAAAATACCAGGAAAAGGCAAAATGTAAAATATTCATACTTCGAATCAAATTAAAAGTTTAGTTATAACTGTACTGACCGTACTTCGAGGTGGTGGTGGTGGTGCAGGAGGCTGAAAATTCTTCCCTTTGCTGATTTTTCTCTGACCTTTAGATAGAGCATTCTTATCTTGTATAGTTGGATTTGGATTTGGTGATACAGGGGGTATCGGTGGAGGTCGCTTATTTAAGAATGGAGACGTCGGTGGACTTCCGGACGGACAATCGGAGACGAGTGATGGTTTCTTGAATGGTCTCGGAGGTGGTGTTCCAGGAATTTCTTGAATGGAAGTGTCATCTTGTTTGGATTCAGATGAGGACGAAAGATTACTATCAGTCGGAGGGATATAAGACGCGACAAATCGACGGTCAAGTGGATTCTTCCAAAATACATTCCCTGTTCCTTGCCCTTTGCTTTTATCTGAGTCCCCGTCTGAAGGAGAGCTGTCTGGGCTTGACCCACTGCTATGGACACTCACACGGTCATTAGAAACTAAAAGAATAATATTGAATTATAAACTTTAGAATGGTCTCGAATCTCAGACCCTTAATTTATGTGTGCGGAGCATAATTAGTATCTGAAAGGTAATGAAATATACTTTTTCGACTTGGTTCCTTTCGTACAGTGGTAGGCTCCGGAACACTTGGAGGAGACACTGGAGGATCTGTTGTTGAATGCTTCTTCCTACCTGATTAAATTTAATAAATTAGCACTTGACCTCAACACTTCCAATAACGAAACAAACTTTAGTTTATAACATTTGAACTTACTCCCCGGAATAAACTTTAGAAATCGTTCTAAAGGACTAAAATTTTTGTTGTTTCGTCTGATGTTCTCCTGGATTTTCTTGTAGTGCTCTCGAGTACTCTTCAACTGTTTCTGTCTGTCCCTAAAATCTCGTTGTACATCGCTCCGTGTTTTCCAATTCGCGAACAAAAGTTCTAACTCCCTCATACTGTACACATTATTTTTGAAACCGTTCATTAGCTCAACCAATTCCTCTTCAGTTGGATCCAGAGTAACTTGTTTCGAAGATGTCCCTGCGACTTGGGGTGAAGATAATGAGGATTGGTTATGTCCGAAATCCGATTGACTGGTTTCACTCGGAGCACTAAAGCTGGACCCGGTGTCAATATAACCTTGATCATCAGCAAGAGCAAAAACATCAGGGTCACTTAAATTTGGTTTGCAGTTACGGGAAGGGTCGACAAAAATATATCCGTCGGGATCGCTGGAAATTGTACTTTCTGTTTTCCTAGTGAGAACAGGACCTTTAGGGATAAGGAAACGTTTCTCAGGAAGTACTGGTCTAGGGTCAGTCGGAGGAATACAGTAATCTTCTTTTGCTGGGCGAGGAGTGTCGTAATATACTACTCCACTTGGACTGACTGGTTTATCGTCAAAGAAAAGCACCGGGGGTGGAGGAACATCGTAAGTTTGTACAGCAAGACTGACAGCAAACAATTTTTGATCATCTGCACGAACTGGAAGAAAATTAAATTCCTGATGTTCAGTTGGAGAAATCACAACTTGAAATTTTCTTTCGACAATATCCACTTGTTCAGGAAGTGTAAGGTCCTCTGCTTCGATTCTTGGATTGTCGCTTTCTGTGACTTCAACCCCCAAATCCACATTCTGGTCATCATCTTCAGCAAACTCGACCTTCGTATATTCGACCTTTTCTTCATGTTGAACTGTAATTTCATCATTATCTTCTGATGGATGATCTTCACAAGAGTTGGGTTCTGTTTCTTCGCTGTGTCGTTCGTACAAATCTTTGACAAATTGAAATGCTCGGCAAGACACCGTAACTTCTTGATAGTCTTTGATCATTTGTCCAATGGACGCCTCGAAGCCCCTAGCACAGGCAACATTAAGTGGAGTGTCGCCCATATCGTTAGAGATGCTACAATTTTCCAAACCATCTCCCTCTTCAAGTTCAACCCAGACCACTTGCTCCAGCCCGTAGTACGCCGCAAAATGCAATGTTGTAGGAAATTCATCCCCTGAATAAATATTTTGACACCCGTTTATGTTAATCGACTTTTCAAAATTTTGTAAATATTAAATGTCTGCATAGAGAGACGTTAGCGGTACTAGCTAGTCCTTGAAGCTAATCGAAATTGTTAATCCGCTTATACCTTTACAAATTAAAGCATCGTTCATAAGCTCAAGTTCTGGATCCAGTGAAAAATCTTTGTTTGACCGGAGATCCTGAGACAATTTTCGAGACAAGTGTTCGTCCAGCACTTTTCTGAAACCCGGGAGAGCCTGCAAATATTTACAAAAGAAATGTTCAATATTCCTCGTAAAGGGACTTTGTGAATCACGAATTCACAGTGTAATGGGATGGGGATCTCATTTTATGTAATTCAATCCGAATCCGATAAAACTAACATGCCGTATTCTGGTTTTCTGGTTCGCAAGAACACAAATTTCGCCGTAAAATCATTACATACTCAACGGACTTGTAGTAAATTCAGTATGCCTGAAATATGGACTTACTTGGATCATCCGTTCAATTATGTCCTCTTCAAACTGTTTCGCCTGGTATTCACACTTAATCAGTTTTGTTCCAAGAGGGTTGTTGTTTACGAAAACTGAAATTTCTATAAGAGCAGTTCGATCCCCGCGAAGTACTTCTGTACAAGAATATGGAAAATCCGACATTTTCGTTAAGAAACTTTGTTTAAGAAATGATCTTTCGCACAACAAACCTGGAACTCGAACTATTGCATTGTAGGGATTGGTCGTTACAACTCCATCAATATGCTCGGTTTGTCTTCCTCTCGTCATTTCTATTCGTAGAGAATCTCCCGACTCAACAGGCTTCTTGAGCATAATCATAATTTTGGGTTGTTCTTTAGTAACTTTTTTCGGGAAAACGGAAAAATTACTTATGGTACTCATTTCTGCATTGTAGATTCTGGTGACTTGATCTGTAAACGCCTTGCAAAAATCTGCATCAAGTTTACTGGTCGCCCGAAGTTCCACACTGTGCCACTCGCGAAATCGAGCTAAAACTGCAAGAAATTTCATGTGAGATTTAGTTGATTTATTTGGTCAAAATTTACAAGGATGTTTGAGGATCATTTTTCATCTGTGTTGCTAGAAATCTTGTAGCAAGTACATTACAGGTTTCCCTATTTCAGAACTTGTAAAACTAGAAACTATATAGGAGAATAATCCCGCGGTAATACAGTAATTTGAGTTTCATTGTCATTACTATTTACGCAATTCTACCATGACTATAACTACTGTTCCGCACTACGCCTCATTCAGGCTACAGTCACAGCACATACAAAACATGCCATCATGCCAATACTGTAAAATTAAAAAGTATATAGCTAGCTAGCTGTATTTATTTGATGTTAAATTATGAGATATCATTTGCGTATCAGACATTAGTGACTCATCAGCAAACTGAAATGTGTATCATTACATTGCGTTCTAGTCTAGATTGTATTGTAAAACACGATAAAAATGATTATATTATACGTGTCATACACTTGGTACGATAACAAACACCTAATGACGAGCTCATTCTCCGTTTCACTTCCCGTGAAAGATAATCTTACAGAACAAAAATTCTCACGAAAGGCTACGAATTGGATTGAAAAAAATAGAAATGAAATGTCCACATTGCGTAGAGGAGTATTACATAAAAGTGAGTATCTTTCTCATATTTTATATTCTCAATTCTCAAGGTAAAATTCTAAGCACAAAAACGAGACATGTACGGAGAGAACTTGGAAAAGACCATTTCCGACAGGGCAAAGTCCGTGTATTGGGTTATACAGGGCTTGAAAATTGATATCTGTCATTAACTCTTCAAAGACTTACGACACAGTACTCTCTGAATAGTGAAAGGAAAAGTGAAGGAGAAGGGGTAGTCTTAATTGAACGAAATGGTATGAATGAAAAGCTTTAACGCACCATTCTGATATCCTTCAATAATATCCGCTGACGATAAGCTGACAAGAACAGCAATAACTCTGTTGGAACGAAGAACGCGGTTGAGGGGTGAGATTTTTTTTCTCACAGTAGCTTCATGTCTTAGACGGTCCAAGAAATGATTTGAAATTATCACGATTTGTACTTTTGATCTATGCACTTCTGCTGCCACCTTATGCTGGTCAATTTCTTTGAGGTCGTAGGACTGCAACCTAGTCAAAGCCATAATCATAAAAAATGTCAATTAAAATAATTTTACACCTTTTAAATACACCCAAAAAAAGGAATTCCACTCTTAAGACGTCGGATATTTCACATGTGCAGAGGTTTTGAGAGGCCTGTCCTGCAGACGCCTTTCATTTAAGGAAGGGAGGTCTCATTGCATTGGTAGTATGTAGGGAGCTTACGTTTTTTTGCGAGAGATCGGGACCTTAACATAGCTACGTTGCAACCACAGCTTGTACTCTTGTACCACTACGATAAAACGGACGGGCTCCTTGACAAATTTTGAAACAAAAATCAACAACTAACCTTACGTCCAGCTTTTGACCATTTGAACTGTCGTTTTTCGCAAAGAGTCCTTTCAGTTGTCCTTGAGCTCTTTGAGAGAAAAAACATTCATGACAAGACACAATAGCGAAATCCATTCTTGCAGCTTCTGTGGAGTTAAATTAAATATCACACATTAATACTGTGTAGTATTCCGAGGAACGCAATACACTGCTTATAAATTTTACACCATTACTGTTAAGGTAACATAGGTAATTAGTGTATCTCGAAAACTAATTACTTGGACTAATGTGAACGCAAAACGAAAACAAACATGACGCAAGAACGAAGGGCTGAGTGACAAGTTTATCTTTATTCCTTGCCTCAAAATAGGCAAAGCTTTAAAATGAAACCTTGACTATTAAAGGATTGGAATTAGAATAAAAGTCAAACTAAATTCGTCATTGAATTGGAAACCTGCCAACATTAACTAGAAGGAAAACCGCAGAATTTGTCATAAATTGTTTCCGGGATATTTCATTCGTCGCATGTCCTTTTGCTCATGCCCTGTTATAAATTACAGTGTGAATGGGTTTGGAAACCCCGAAGCATTATTCATCCAAATTCCTTGTCAGTTTATTGCCTTTGGACTAGAATTTCCAAACCATACAATGATGGAATTCTAAAATAGCCTTCAGTTGTACAGGGTGGGTCATAACATTTAACCCCGAGAAATCATAATTACATTTTGTATTGAATTCAGTCACAAAGAACAGTGAAGACTAGTAGAGCAATACCTACTCTACTCTCAACATCTTGACGTTTCATTGGACTTTTCATTTATCTGAATTTTCCGAATAGGAATTCATATTAAAACTGGTGTTACTAAAATTGACCAACTGATAACTCAATTTGATTCAAGAAGTGGAAAACATCTGTTTCACAAATTGTCCATAAAAGTCAATACATCATTCATAATTTTTCGTGGTTATATTGGATACATATATAGGTAAGAACCACCCTGTACATGTCTATGTGTTTACAAAATGCCACATTTTGAATGGTACTCCTTGTCATATATGAACATAAGAAGAATAATTTCAAATCAATCAAAGAAAATAATATATTTTAGCGTCCGCATTGCAAACATAAATACCCAGACATATTGTGTAACCTTAGAACTGTTCACACGGAGCACGAGGGAAGGCTAGAGTCATCCATTCGTAACATGAATGAACCCCGAGCCCAAGATAATACCCTTGATCCACTATGCCGAACACAAATAAATGTTCCACTTAAAAAATATAATAGGAATGGAAATAGCTTGGGAAATAGTAAATCTTGATCAAACAGGCAATGGCAAAGTTTGAGTGGGCGGATGCCCTAGTAGCTGTCCAACTAATTCTATTCATAGCGGTCTTTAGATAACTAAAACCTTCTACTTCATGATGCTTTTGATTTGTCTGAGGAATGCCAAGTACCAAGTACTGATAGAACGTAACAGATGCATTACAGACATAACATAACTTTAATTACACAGACGGGGTCCTATGATTCATTCAAAATTGTAGATAGTTCTAAAGTAATTAATTATTTCACATGTAACTGTGCGGCGGTGGCACACGTGTAAAGTAAACTCGACTTAAACACGCAACGCAATATCTAAATAACAGTTATATGAAAAAACGATATGTATACCAGAATACATTGCTATGCTGCAAGTCAGAATTTTGACTGGTTCTTATAACATTACGATAGAACAGACAAAAAATAGTATAGTAAAAATAAAAAAATAGTTAGTGGTTTGGGTCTAATATCTAGAGTCAAGAGTCTCAAGAGTGAGAAGTTACATAATTGAATCCTCGCTAAATTGAATTCACACTGTAATTATTGATTTAAAAATTATAAAATTCTGGTAGGACAAGAAGGAGAATCCTAGATAATTTTTCTGATTTCTTTATGTCACGCTTCCTCTAATCCCTTTGTAAAGGAGAAATATTCCTTCCTCAGTCTGTAATTTGACAGCTATTTATAATTGTTGTAAATTCATATAAAAACTCAGAACAATTCACTTTTATTCAGTTCTGATTAAAATTGTGCCAAACCTACTACAGTAATATTAAGAACAAAATAAAAGAAAGCTTGTCAGGAATGACCCAGCGACAGGGATTAACCATCCTAATAAAAGGGTGAATATTTGTGTGAGGGAATCCGATCTCTTTCTCTTCCGTTCAAGGCAGTCATTCCTAGTCCACACACAATATTATGTTCATTGAGAACAACAGAAAATGAAACAGATTCTAGTAAACGGACATTTCTACCACGATGATATTCGGCTTACTCTCATTCTAATTTCGAACAAACGCTATTGGATTTGAAGTTTTGATGTAAATGGGATTATGGGAATTCATTAAACCGTGCGTATGGGTAACGAATCAAATTACGAAAAAGAAACCGCGGTCTAGGACAGGTCCACAGGACTCTGTGGACCCAGTCTCACAGACTTGTTTAGTTTTGTAGTTCATTTATTCATTTCCACATTCATTCACGCCCTGATTTCATTCGTTATCAACAATAAAAATACAGGAAAGTTACACTGTAATCCTGAAAATTATATCGGGACAATCGGGAATCTTATTTAGGTAAAGATACGAATCGATTAGTCGTTTTTTCCCATGTGTAACGTAGGACCTAGCAATGGAAATTAGTGCTGAAGTTTTTGGATTATACGGCACTGCGACACTGCGAGTGACATTTATAAAGAATACTCTGACACTATTATGGTAATCAATCAGTGAACGACAAAGTCTACAAATAAAATCTGTGTTCCAAAAATACGAGTACCACCAGTACCACGTTTCATTTTCAAGAGAAAACTAAAGATGCAATCCCTCTACGGAAAGCACTAGCACATACAGGATGTATGTCTTAACGCAAAAAAATATATTACGAGTACGAGACTCGAGATTGCAACCGTGATGTGTAAATTCCTAGTTTTCTTCAACTTCATAAAAACAACTTTCTATTTACGGACATGTGCGAGGTAAAATAATATTAGGAGTTGATTAGCAACATAGCAACTTGAAAATTTTCTTTTGCTGATGGATGGACCACTGGGAATACACTCAAAATCTTTCCATCTAATTTCATCATCACCACATATTAGTTAGTCGATTTCAAGGCATTGGAAAAGGAATGTGAGGGAATCTGACTGACATGTTAAAGTTTATAATGCACTTCCCAAATTTTTACCCTCATCATCCGTACATCCTGTCTCTTCTTTCACGGCTTCACCGAAATAAAAATAAGCAAATCGTTGAAACTCCGGATGGATGGCTGCTGCGAGCTGCGGCAAAATGCCAAGAGCCAAAAGTTATCTCTGCACTATCTAAACAATAAGACACACACGACTGCCCGTACTGCTGCTCAATTTTGCATTCGTTACATTCTAAATATGTGAAACAAATACCGTGATTGACCACAACCAAAGGATATTAAAGGACAAGGAAGGAGCAATACTACTTTAAGAGGTAGAAACAAGTTTATAAGAAGACACAAGAGAGCTGAACTGAAAATGACGAACCAAAGTCGTTGCCGAGATGTGTTTTTAATCCTTTCGGGGCAGTCAAATTAAAAGCATTGTAAGGAACGATGTACAAAGTCAAGTCATTCGCAAGATATTTTGACATATTTCCTTCTAAGAAGAATCTGTTGTCTAGTTATCTTGGTCATTTGTATGTTACACATTAGTACGTTATTGACTTAGATAGATTAGACAGATGACAGCTATTTTTTTATTTGGTCAAACGTTTCGGAATTAACTGTTTTAATTAAAACTTAACTAACTTACTTTCAAATTTTTATTACTTTTACTGTTTGACTTAAGTGTAACGTAATCAAATTCAAAAAAATTATTCTGGAAAGTTTGATCGAACAAAAAAGTTTCCTACTTGTTTATATATTTTTCAAAAACACAGAAAGCTATTCATGGTATACTATTAATACTACACTAAAGTTTTGTGCTTCCCTTTCGAAAAAAGGTTTAGAAATAAATAAATTAGTCTGTCCAGGCCGTCGTACCAAGTACCGAAATCCTCATCCTGTCTTGCAGGAAAGGTCAGACTCCTATAATTGGGTAGTGTCCGAAAGAAAAAACTGAGAAGTTACTCTCACCATTTACTCGTGACAGACAGTAACACGAAGAAAATGGTGGACGCAAACTACTCATCAAGTCGTTTAGTTAGATAGTTCTTTTGTCTTTTCCTTCCACATTCATTTACAACTACACATGCTTTCCTAACTTTCTTTCGCATGTACTTACACTTTGTTAGTCCCACCCAATGCACAATGTGCAGCCACTTGTTTGGGTCATTTATTGTTTTTGAAACAATAAAATTTAGTGTTTTTACTCAAGACGGCAAAGGGGAGAAAAAGTACAACTCAATTCTTACAATGCTCTTCATTCAGACTTCGAAGAACCCATTCAGAAATATTTCCCCATTTTACATGAGAAAATACGGCTGACCTTTACACTGAAAACTCCAGGCACTAAAGGTTTGAGTTTAAACCGTTAGATTCGACTGAAGGACTGTAGTCTAATAGTGTGTTTTAGACTAGGTAGAACATTATGCGTGAGTCGTGAGTGTGTATGGCAGAGTTCATGTGTTGTCTTTGCTTTTGTGCGTGCGTGTGGATATGAAAGAACATTTCCAAAACTCGTACTGCTCCTTTTTGTAGTGCACTAATTCTGTCTAGAAGCTACTAAAACAAATCAACGAAACGAGTACCCAGTCAAACTTCATTGAGAAGTTTATAAACATTAGCAGCGAAGGGTGCTTTTCAGCATCGACAGCTTTCGTTCCTAGCAAAGGAAAAACTAAAAAAGGAATTTCCAAAATTCCTCGACGTAAATATACACACGTCAAAAATGCCCCGCAACTTCTAAATATAAAATATTTGCGTCGCTTTTGAGAGTCTTTCGACTTTGTATTTATTAGAGTCACAGTCACCAATTCTGTCACTCTCTTACAACTTTGACCTGAAGTGCTACTATACAGTGTATACAGGAGTAGGAGGAGCGTTGAGGTACCGGCATTATGATGTTCTGTGAAAACTTTAATTGAATTCGGAACGGTTGCTCAATAGCAGAGTACACAAAAATAGAATATCCCACCGATTGGCAGCTATCAGTCAAAGGAATATGAGAGGAATTTTAGATACAAGATACGCTTCAGATTAAGTCATAAAAAATGTAACAGGTTTGGATATTCAGTATTGGCGGATTCCGATGGTTTCTAAAGAACAGACGTTATTTGTAGATGTTCGTCACAAGCAACTTGAATGTAGTCACCCCTAGAAGTTATTACAGCAAATACCAAATGTAGGAACCAGTAATCTAGCATAAAAGAACTGGACTGGACCTGTAGGGTTTGTAAATGTCACAAAGAACTTACTCAAGAAAGAAACAAGGCAGGAAGGACTTGAAAAATATGTTCGAACTTCATGTTCATCTAAATCTGTTTGAATGTTTGAAACACATGTGGACTTTGTTTGAGAGTTGACTTGAAAGAGCAAAACTTGGCGAGAAACGCGTGCCCTTAAAAAGGCCCATATGTTCGACTCCTTTCTCAAGCAATCATTGCTCACTTTCCGTCTTTTTTTTGAACTTTTAAATCTGAACTGAAATCTGTCGTCATTTCCTCCCGAACCAAAGTCATCTACATTTCAATCTCAGTTTTACATAATGACGTTGAGGTAAAAGTTCAGCAACTCGAAAGTAAAATACGTCTATGTACCCTTTTTATTAACGAGAAAAGTGCCAAGTGATCCAGATTTTCCAGATGTCTATTATCTCTACAAGAAGAAACTGTTATTTCTAAACTCCTTATGAACAATGAATACTTCGAAAATCAAGTCTAAAAAGTATAACACTGTATTTTCGCTGTAAATAACAATAGCACCAGCACTACTACTCCCTTGAGTATGTTACAGAAGGGATAACTTGATTTAGTAATTCGAACGAGTAAAAAAAATACATGCTGCAGAGGAAAAAAAGTGTTACAGATCAGATTCTTTTACAAAAGTAAAAAATATGCTACTCCCATCCCAAGGCAATTCCATAATCCATATTCTTTAGAACATGATTAACCGTAAACGGAATTCGAAAAATTGTCCGAAGTGAACATACTGGTTTTAATTTTAAAAAATGCTGCTATCTGTGGGATGTAAGTGTATTGTTTCAGTGAAAACAGAGGTTGGAGAACAGCTAGAAGAAAATGGTTTTAATATGCGGTAGCGGTAACGGGGTGGTTCGCTTGAGAAACTTGGGCAACCATAAACACCTAAATTAAGGGATGAATGAATAATTTACTAAGAAACAAGGCATGAGTCATTGTCCTATTAAAAAATGTGTTTTGGAAAACTTAAAAATAGACTGTGTGATGTCTACCCTGTCATGTTTTAGTAAAGGAGTCGGATTAGAGCATCGTACCGACAAATTTAAAGTAAACGAACGTAGTATGACTTACTGTTTAAGAATGGGGCATTTGCTGTCTGAGCAGAGGAAGCACAAAGTGAGCAATATGGTTCACAGTCCAGACTCGACAGTATCCGGTTCGGGTAGGGCAATGTTTTGTTTCGACTCGGTTTTTCTAAAGAACCAGCACCAGCAGCATCGACGATGGTGGAGGATGAGTCATTAGAACTTTGTTGGCATAATTCACGACTTGAACTAAAGTTTTGAAATTTTTTACAAAGTCCAAAGTCCACGACGTCGGATGTTGTGTCGTCGTGAACATTAACTTTATTCGAATTAACAGATGTGATTGTATTACTTTCATTCATGTATAAATTTGCATTGGTTCTGAAAGTATGTGGTATTTTGGTTTCGATCGGAACTAAATATCCATCCCTGGTATTTTCGTCGGAATTGTCGACGTTAGAAGATGACGTGGATGACATCGCGATAGAATGTCTTCTGGGATTTGGGAAAGTTGAGAAGTTGGTATTATAATAGGATATGGGGGAACAATCGTCCAATGTATGATTCGGTTTTGTTTTGGAAACCTTTGCCGTGATTGGAACTGAATTATTGCGGGGTCGAAGTCCAAGAGTCCGAGAAGACAACGTGGGCCCTTCCCCGACATTGTAATACATGTTGGCTGTGTAGTTTTGGCAATCGTCAAAACTATACGTACAAAATTGATCCTCTAATTGCGTGTTCATGTAAAATAAGTTGGATGAAATTGGATCTGATGTTGAGGTTGAGTGAGATGAAGAATGAGAATCACTATCCAAAGAATTGGTGTAAATTGATAAACTTGAGTCAGGAGTAAAAGTGGGAGACGTCAATCCACTAATCGAAGACTTGTCACTTCCAACCGAAGTTTTGGATTTTGTTTTCCAAAATAGTTGTGTAAATTTCTTTCCAAAATTCTTCTTTGGTGAAAATGAAGATTCGGAACTCGCATCGTCCCTGATTTTGGATGAATTTGAAGTTCCATCCCGTGCAAAGTCAACCTCATCATTCATTAAAAACACATCCGATTCTTCACTGTCTCTAGATTCCAAACGTCCGCGTATGGCCGGAATGGGAGAGCGGTTCGAGAGTTCTGCCATCCTAGTTCCTCTAAAACTGTCATTTCCGGGGCATCTCATTTCGTTGAAGTAAGTAGGATTTTCTAAAGAAATGAAATAGTAACCTTAAGTCTAAGTATAATGGACGAATCGATAAACATACTTGTATGTACGACTGCATTGGAAAGCACGCTAATAAAGAAATCAAATCAAATCAAATCACGTCTATGATAACAAAAAACCTCTGACTCTGACTCGAGGAATAACAATCCAAATATCGATATCTTACTAGTTTCATCTATTCTACAGTATCAGACAAAATAGTACAGACGAAACGAAATCATTTTCCACACCGCATTTCTAAGGATAGAGATTAGAAATTTTCCACAGTTCTAG
>JAQGCB010000557.1:0-20731 GCA_034698835.1 Protaphorura tricampata
TTTAAGGTGAAAAAAAATTAATACTGTGTCTTATGATTTTAGACAATCGGAAGACTAACCCAATAATAAAATACCTAATTAGATAATTACGTCTTTTGTGTTTCATTTTATGTAACAGGTACGAGTTGGATTCTTAAAACCAGGTTCACAAGTCAAAATTGTGATTGGCTACGTGACTGAGGTCAAGAATGAGAAAGGGTCAAATGCAATTCGGTTCTTCATTCCAACCACGGTGGCTCCTCGTTATATCAGTCCTACAGAAAATGATCCAAAGGCAGAGGATCTCAAGAAAATGACATTTTCAGAGTAATCAATCATTTATTCTTAAATGCTAATTTTTATTTTGCTATAATTTGTACAATTAATGTTTGTTATTGATAGGTCTTCCCCAGCACCTTTATCATTGACTGTGAATGTAGCGATTCAAGGGAAAGTTAAAGCCTTAGAATCTCCAACACACGAAATCCAAATTAAGAAGGGTGATCCTGTGCCAACAAAGGAAAATTGGAATCGAGCCATTGTGACTCTAAAGGGTGACGTGACTGACATGGACAGAGATTTTGTTCTTCTTATCTCTCCGGAAGATGTCCATGTGCCTAGGCTCTATTCTGAGGTACATTCATTCTTGGAATAAATTTTTGGGGGATTGTTTACGTACTAAATGTTCACTTTCTTTGTCTAGAAAATTGAGGATTCCACCGCCTTGATGACACATTTGATCCCGAGTTTCAATCTTGATGAACAGAAGGTTGAATTATTGTTCGTCCTGGACAGGTCAGGGTCAATGCAAGGGTCAAGCATCGAATTATCCAAAAAGGCTTTAATGGTATATTTCTCTATCATAACAACACACACACACACAAATATTTTTTTTCATAATATAAATTTGTATCATGCAATTGTTTAAACTTTTTAGCTTTTCCTCCATTCGTTACCTGTTGATTGCTACTTCAATATCATTGGATTTGGTGACAGTTACAAGCTCTTGTTTCCGAAGAGTGTCAAGTATGATGATGGGTCTCTCAAATTGGCCATTTCCCATGCACACAGTAAATATACATACATTTATCCATAATTACATTTATTTCTATTCAATAATTCAATTCGAATTGAATAATTTGGTTTATTATTGCACTAATATTTTAAAGGGTTGAAGGCCGACCTCGGTGGAACTGAAATCCTTGAACCGTTGAAAGCCATCTACCGGATGGACGCCATACCTGGATATCTTCGTCAAATCTTTGTGCTTACCGATGGCGAGGTTAGCCTACACAATACGCATTCAGTTCAATTTATCAATGCGTATATATTTTTTTTCGACAAAGGTTTCTAATACGGACCAAGTCATCGGAATTTGCCGGAAAAATGCACACAATAGTCGTGTATTTGCCCTTGGAATTGGAGATGGCGCTTCACATCACCTTGTCGAAGGTTTGGCAGAAGCTGGAGGTGGAACAGCTGCCTTTGCATCAAACAATGAAATCATTGATACCAAAGTCCTTCATCAGTTACAAAATGCAATTCAGCCATCATTGACAAGTATGGAGTAAAAATATATTCAAACGCATCTTTATTTTTTATAAAAAATTGATGTTTTCCTTCTTTGCAGATGTGAGCATTAAGTGGACAGGACTTCCTGTACTGACACCATCTGTTATACCTCCGGTTGAGGTGAACAAAGAGAAAACTCTTCTTGGATATGGAAAACCGATTTCAGCTCCACCTGCCGCTCCATCCCAGAAACTTTATTGGGAAGTCCCTCAAAAAATTCCGCCAATTTTTGATGGGGCTCAGCTCCTTGTTTTTGGAGTTTTTTCTGGAGAAGTGCCGACAGGAGTTGAGATTGTTGCAGAATCTCCCGATGGTCCGCTTTCAATTCAAATCAAGGTATCGGCATTGAGCGATTAATAGTTCACAGATGAAGTCAAGTATACGAAAAATTAACCAGTGATTTTATTTTCTCAGTTGTCAGACGAAAATGAAATTGGGACTAATGGTATGATTCACAAGTTGGCTGGCATTAAGGCCATTCGAGAATTGGAATTGAAAGTGGCCGGACTAATATCTGAAGGAGATGAAGGGTCGGCCATTGATCCACTCAAGGCAGAAATCATTCGAATTGGTTGTCAGAATGGTAAATAGAAATTTTAATTTGTTACTTAAGAATATTTCTCTAGAAATTACGTTGAAACGACGATTACCTACAGAAATAAAATTGATGTAATATTCTTCTGTTCAGGATTGGCTTCCAAATTCACTTCCTTCGTGGCTGTTGACAATTCGAGTGATGGAAAAGTTGAAGATAATTGGATCATGCAATCCAGATATGTTCCATCTCAATTTGCCCGTGGGTGGCACGGATCTTCAAGTAACAACGGCACTTTTGGTTTTGGATCATCAGGAGTTCCCACGGTGTGACCCAAAACATTTTCTGAGTTACAATCAAATATATTTATATTGATTTGAAGTCATTATAAACAATTCAAATGTTTTGAATAAATCTTTCAGCGTATAGCTAGACGTAGTGCGCCACCGTGCGGAGGAACAGCAAGGCGTGGGTGTGCTACTCCTAATTTAAAGCAAGCAACCAAACGACCTGCTGCTACTCGTAGTCTGCAGACAAAGGAAGAGAAGAAAATAGAGATGACCCCACAGGATGTCCTCCATGCCCTTGTCGCCACACAATCCTTCAATGGGTCTTTTCATTTGAACCAAGCATTCAGTGAGTCAATTGGGAAAACATTGGACATTCTTTCACAAGGTAAGTACATTGTAATTTCTTCAAGAAAATTAATTACAACAATTAATTACAATATTTATTCATTGAATAATATTTAAAGCGGTCAAACAAAATGGATGGAATGAAGGAGCTTGGGCAACTGCTTTGGCATTGACTTATTTGACAGAGAAATTGAGTGAGCTGAAGGATTCTTACTTGTTAGTGGAGATCAAAGGAAGAAAATGGTTGCAGAAAAATTTTGGACAACAGATGGAGTCCATGTTGACTGCTGCAAAGGAAATTTTCAAATAAGCATAAATTCAAAACGAGTCTTTCTCTTCCTAAATGTGGATTGAATTTATTGTCAAAATTATAGCGGAGTTGGCTCAATTAAACCATACTGAGTGAGTGTCTTATTGAATACGAATAAAATAAACGTCCGAAATTATCAGTGTCTTGAATTTTACTACGACAGGGTCCGAATTCGCACATTAATTATCTCGTTCCACTTGTATTGTGAATTATCTAGATGGAATGTCCAATTCATGCTGTTTAATAAAGCTACATTTCTGTCTGTCTGTATTACGAAGGGATATCAGCTCTTGTCTACCTTTCTCCATTCCTTTCTACAGTCAATGTCAATGTCTTCGGTCTTTCACGTGTCACTTTCGTGCAATTTATTGAAAGAATTTACCTCAATTTTAGGCTTTAAAATTTTAATTTCAATTGCAACGAGCAGTTAACTCTCAAACTCCAATGCGCAATAAATAATAAAATTATTGATTCGCCGAGGAGAATATTGATTAGTCGTACATAAATAATACATATATATATATATATTAGTCATTATGTATTCTGGCATTTACCGTAAATGGCCGGTTAGAAGGCTGGTGCCGAATAGAAGGCGGAGCCTACGTGCTCAATGCCCCGGTGCTTATATACAGGGTAAGTCCAATTCTCCTTTGTCGCCATGGGTGGTTGTTGAACAAATATGACGTGATGTCGATGTGAGGGCGAATGAATGTCTTTAATTTTCCCTTGAATCGCCACATGGACAGTCAGGGATAATGGTGCAGGTGAAGATCTGAAATCAATATGCGGAGAACATTTGTTAGCACGAGGTATCAAACCCTTATCACACCGATTCCGGTAGCGCAAGCATTTGACTGTTTTTATTACAATTTAAGCTCAGAAGTTCTATCAAAATTTCGTAAGATGGCGTACCCGTGCAGTGCAGTGGCAGGCCGACAAAGTAGTGGCAAGATGGAAGCCTCGATCTTTATCTGCACGTCTGGTTTTGTCACAATTCAATTCTGGCAATAAAATTTTGAATTTCTAAAGAAAAACTAATTCGAATATCAAAATAAAAATTCTTAGAAAGCGCGTGTGGTTTCTAAATTTCTAAAAATTCTAAATAAGCCATGCCAAAGCGGAAGATGCCAGCGATGGAATACCTATGTAAAAATTATAAGCAATTCAGTATTGACTTACTCGGAGAATGTCATATTTCTCAAATCTTGTGTTTTCTGATCTTGAATCCCACCCGGACTGTATCGTGGAGCTATCGTGGTTGGAATAAAAAATCGAATTGCATTTGACCCTTTCTCATTCTTGACCTCAGTCACAATTTTGACCTGGGCACCTGGTTTCAGAAATCCAACCCGTACCTTATAAGCAAAACAAAAATATTACCTATCTATTAATTTCAGACAATCATCGATTTATTTATCGACCATCGAATAAAAATACCTTGAAAATGTCTGGTTTATTGGATTCCACCAAAAATGCCGTTTGTTTTTGTTGAACAGCATTTTCGTACGTAGCTTTAGCTTCTTCCTGAGGTTTCACCACACCCTATAATTAAAAGAGCGGTTAAACACTAACGCTGACCAAAACATGGGAAATGGGAACCCCCTTCGTGCGATTTTGATAAAAATTGGCATGGTGATAGATATTGACCTCCTGAACAATGTTTAAATGGGCACTTAAGCCTAAAAGTCTTTCCGCTGTCCGCTAGGGGGCCAGCGGTGCTACTTGATATATGGGTACATCTGGCCCCCTAGCGGACAGCAAAAACACTTTTGGGCTTAGGTGCCCATTTAAACATTGTTCAGGAGGTCAATATCTATCACCATGCCGATTTTCATCGAAATCGCACGAAGGGGGTTCCCATTTCCCATGTAACAACTCTCGCCCCCTAGCAAAAATTGGCGTCATTTTTCTGGGTCGCCCCCATGGCGAAATTTGTTCAGGGGGTCGAGGTCAATCACCATGCAAAGTTTGGGGGAAATCCCACGAGGGGGGATTTGTCGTGCTGACTGTGCAGTGTCCTTTCCCCGAATCTTTCTACCACATTTGAATGTTTTTCGATTGAATCTTACGCACCCACCAGGATGCGTAAGATTCAATCGAAAAACATTCAAATGATGCGGCATCCTGAGTAGATGAATGTAGGAGCGTCAATGTGCCGTTTCGAATTTAGTGTAGAATCCCTAATATTCTTTGCTAAAGAAGGTACAATAGTGATACCTGATGACCTGCGGTCTATGGACGTACGGCTGGCCATTAGCGGTCTGCCTATCTTCAATACCTCGGGCGATGAGTGCATTTTGGTAAATCCCATTCCAGATTTGCTCAAAACATTGGAGAATGTTAGGGTTTCCACTCTGTTGTTTCCGACTGAAATTTCGTTCAACACGTGTTCCATTTACGGTGATTATTTGATTCAAAAATTATTGCTGCAAAATGTTATTGATGAATGGACAGTCACACTGAATGATGTTGAAATTTCATTTTTGCCATTAGAGCTGGCTCCCATTGCTGAGCATTCTTTCAAAAGAATCAGAGAATTCTCACTTAGGAATGTCCACAGACAAGATTTGTTTCTTCAAATTCAGCTTCCCTTCTCGGATTACGTACGTATTTAATCATCTGCGAAGACTGGTCCTGCATCATGTCCCTTCTTTTGACTTACGGATAATTCAGCGTTGCAAATATCTTAAGAAGTTGGTCATTGTTTCCGGTGAAATCCCATGTAAGGTAAAATTGAGCGTACGACAAATTTATGTCGTTGGAAAATGTTGATCAAATCAAGGTGAATGTGCCGTTGCACACAATGGACACACGATTATCGGAGCTGGAACAATTAATCCCAAATGAAACTAGTGAGTTTCCTGTCCACCACAATGAAATCAATGCGGCAATCCAAATGGTAACCGGGAACTACGAGGTGCACGTTGAAGAAATTAGGAACGCGATGAAAACTATACTTGCCAGCTTAACGCAGCTTTTACAAAGCGACGCCTAACAGCTCAAAATGAATTCTCCTTGTACGGTCTTCGCAACCAATGGCCTCGTTTCCAAGTTTTGTCGAAGAAATCGGTTACCAGTCAGAATCTACGTAAGTTGCACTTTGTGAATATTAAGCTAATTTGAAAAAACTGACCCTTCACGGGCTTTCCGTTGACAACATTGATGTCTTTTAGGCTCAGTTTGCTAATCTCCTAACATCTCAACCTCTCATATTCCAATTCAACCAAAGAGGTAAACTTGTCAGCATTTCCTAAATTCCATACAGTTTAGATTCATAATGCCACCATTCAGTTCAATATATTTCAACCCAGCTTGGAATGGAAGGGAATGGGATTTTGTGATTGTACGTTCAACGAGCCACCTCAGCATGATGAAGAAAATGGTATCAAGTTGGAATCTATGTATTTTTTGGGGTGTCTTGTGTCAAGTCCCAAACAAAATCTATTCAGATTATCTAACGCATCTACAATTTTAAGTGAATGTGCCTGCACAGAATGTACTTTGAGGGATCCAGATTTTTATGCAGAGAAAAAGATCGTAGTTGAAAAAAGACATTCATCATCATTCCGAAACGTGCAGTAATGATTGGTCCATTCAAAAACTTGACACAAGGAAAGAAGAAGCGCTTCAAATTTTGTTCGACAAGTTTGGATTCTGTCAATTTTACATGGATGTCAGTGTCAGTGTCATGCAATCATGTTTGGACTGGAAGTCCATGAAATCAATTTATCGCTAGTGACACTTAAACTTCGTAAATTAATGTACTCTGAACTTGTACCCGTGAAACCCGTGTAACAAATATTCTTTTGGATTTATGATTGTGTTGTGTTGACATCATTCAATTCCATGTGTGTCCAATCTCAAATTGGACTCTTGTCATGATGCAATTAGTCAAGGTCTGATGGACAGTAATGGACTCTGACTTTCCACCGGAGTTTCAATTGCATAATTATAAAATGCAGATTAGAATAAATAGAATAATATTGCATTATCTTTTATTTCGACACCCGTGTGAATTGAAGTACTTGCAAAACCTCTAAAGTTAAGAGCTGTACATATATAAACGTCAATATTTTAGTTCGTCCAAATTCATTTTAAGTTGAGTTCGTCCAGTTTTAATTAGCATTAAAATATTCCCGGTATAAAATATTCCACACTAAAATATAGAGTAATAATTGTTCATAAATTATTCAAAACTGTATGATGTCTATCGTTGGGAATTGGGACATGGTGTCTTCTGACAATTACGATGGAGTCATGAAGGCCATGGGCGTTGGCATTATTAAACGTAAACTTGGAAACAGTGTTTCACCAAGACTCGTTTACATTGACCATGGAAATAATAAATGGACACAGAAAATATTGTCTTCCATCAAAAATTTTGAACTCACATGTGTTTTAGGAGAAGAATTTGATGAGGTGAATCCTGCTGATGACAAGGTCAAGGTAAATATCAATTTCACATTTTATACCGTGTTATACCGAATAATAAAAATGAAATAATGCTCTAGCGCTGTAATTCTATTTTATACTTTGATTCCCAGTCCGTATTCACTATAGATGGAAATAAGATGGTACACACTCAAAAGTCCTCTGATTACACTGTAGTAACGACCCGAATTTTCAATGGAGATGAAATGACGGAGACATTGGAATGCAAAGGTCAAGTTTGCAAGAGAGTATTCAAAAGGGTGAGGAAATAGACATTCACATTCACAATGCCTTGAGCTTTAATATTAATTATGTATTCATTGTTCTGAAATTTACAGGTCGTTTAATTCTCTTCATTTCATCATTAAATTAACAACTACATTAATTTACATTCGTGAATCATATAACTTAATAAAATAGAACATGTCAATAAAAAAATTGAAATTGCAGTAGGGCGGATTATATGCATTATACCACATTATATGTAATAGAAAACAGTTCTGAATAGTATTACTTTGACTTACTGTAATGTTTCTTCCTTCCAATTCTGCATGAAAATGCGTAACCCCTCCATTTGAGTCCACAGGGAAATAATAAATGGCCTCAATCGGTTGAGTTTCTCTATTGACGTACACTTGGGTCAATTCAACTTGACCCACGGCGTGCATGACATAACCCACTGCACTCACTGATACTAATGGAATCGGCACAGTTCTTTGAAAATTATTATTAAAAGTATTGAATGGACCGAAAGAATATTCTCTACTGGTTGTGCCCGGGAGAATATATACCAATCCACACTCAACATTTCTGTGACGTCCGAAATTGTTGTTCCAACTCATTTTGAATAATTTTATTTTTGTACAAAATTTTATTTCATGCGAAATATTTTGTACTGCACGAAAATATACAGAAAATTAAAATATAGGACACTTGAGAGAATTTAAAACCTCCAGGTAGCCTGAACTGGCACAAATGAATTTTTTTTTTGCACACAATAACTGTCAAGCGATAAGATTACAATTACAGAATGTTACAGTTACAGTACATGCAAAAAAAAATTGTACAATTTTGCAATTGCAATCGTACTTGACTGAATGAAGGAGAAATCGGTGAACGCTTGGCGCTTTTATAGCAGCTCGTGTTTACTTACAAAATATGTAGGGCTTATAACATAACGGTACATACAAAAAGTCATGCAAAAAAAATTGCACGTACGTTTCGCAAACGTATTTTCCACATAATTCGTATACTCAACGTCATATAAAAGTTTGTACCATATTTCTGGGGTATTTTGTACCTACGTCATTTTTATACAATGAAAAGTAGACCACGTGGTTTTATTTACAATAATATTTTGGTGTGCTAAACTAGAATACTTGGCAATTCGCTAATGGTAAATCTAATGAGTCGTATCTTAATTAAATCAGACAAGGCATTCCACAATCCACAGTTAGGGTCACTCAAAATGTATCCGGATTTTCTGGTTCACCCTGTACGAATATGCAAAAGTGTATTTTTACAGTGCGTTACATATCAATGAGTCACCCATGGAGACCCGGGACGAAAACAAAGAATGGGATGTAAACAAACTCTGAGGAATGCGACGCGAGGGTCACGTCATTCAATTTTGGTAATTTCAAAGTGAGTCTTCAAAGCTCACCGAATACTTTAGAAAACCAGTGAAATAATATTTCGTAATTTGTAATCAATAAAATCGAAAGTTTCGAAATTGACATTTTTTTTTGATTAATTGGTGGTTCTTTCTACATTTGATTTGTTTTCGCTAATTTGTGACATTGAACCTAAACTCATAAGGTAAAAAGTCAAAAGTTAGTCGTATTCCATTCAATATTTTCTGAATTAATCAGCCTGGATTAATTTATTTTTGTATTTTCGTTACAGCGATACCCAAAGATTAAAACTCAACAAAGATGTTCTCAAATCAATTTGGACGGCATGAAAATGTTGAGTGTGGGTTGATAAGTGTTACCCAACCTGCTCTGGCTCCGGGGATGAATGATCACAACACCCCTATCCCAACTCCGAAACATGTGCCGATTCCACTCCAATCTGTCGATATTGTTGCATCCGTGATCCATGCTGTGGCCCAAGTTGAATTGACCCAAGTGTATGTGAACAAAGAGAATGAACCGATTGAGGCCATTTATTATTTCCCTGTGGACCCTAATGGGGGTGTCACTCATTTCCATGCAGAATTGGAAGGAAGGGTCATTACGGTAAGACCAGAGGTCAAGCGATTATAATTAATTCGCATAATTAATTCGATCGTTTTTATTAGCAGGGCGTCGTGAAACCGGAAGAAGAGGCTAAAGCCCAGTACGAGAAGGCCGTGAAGGAAAAGCAGACAGCTTTTCTGGTGGAATCTAACAAACCCGATATTTTTAAGGTGAGAAAATAAATTACTAATGTAAAATATAGAAATTAATTACATATTTTGTGTTTCATTGTGTAACAGGTACGAGTTGGATTCCTGAAACCCGGTTCCCAAGTCAAAATTGTGATTGGCTATGTGACTGAGGTCAAGAATGAGAAGGGGTCAAATACAATTCGATTCTTTATTCCAACCACTGTGGCTCCACGTTATATCGGTCCCACAGAAAATGATCCGAAGGCAGAGGATCTCAAGAAAATGACATTTTCAGAGTAATCATCCATTTTTAAATGCTAATTTTTATTTTGCAATATAATTGGTACAATTAATCTTTGTTTCTAATAAGGTCTTCCCCCGCACCTTTATCAGTGACTGTGAACGTTGCGATTCAAGGGAAAATTAAGTCAATCCAGTCTCCAACACACGAAATCCAAATTAAGAATGGTGATCCTATGCCAGCAGAGGAAAATTGGAACCGAGCTGTTGTGACTTTGAAGGGTGACGTGACTGACATGGACAGAGATTTTGTTCTCCTCATTTCTCCAGAAGATGTCCATGTCCCAAGACTCTATTCTGAGGTAAACCCATTGTGTAATATTTTCTCTACTAAAGTTCAATCTCTAATTGAGTAGTTTTGTACAGAAAAATGAAAGTTCCACTGCTCTCATGACACATTTGATTCCGAGCTTCAATTTGGATGAACAGAAAGTAGAACTATTGTTCGTACTAGACAGATCAGGTTCCATGGGAGGGTCAAGCATCGAATTGGCAAAAAAGGCATTAACGGTGTGTTGAAATATTTTCTTTGATTTAATCATTCATTTTCCATATCTTCTTAAAGGAATTTTTATCAACTTAAATTATTTTAGCTTTTTCTTCACTCACTTCCCGTCGATTGTTACTTCAACATCATTGGATTTGGAAGTACCTTCCGGTTCCTTTTTAACGAGAGTGTTAAGTATGACGATGGATCAATGAAACTGGCCATCTCACATGCACAAAGTAAATACAACACACCGTCCAATTTACTTTGGTATTTGACCTTTAGTTTTTTACAGCTTAACATTTTTTCCACAGATTTGAGAGCTGATCTGGGTGGAACTGAAATTCTTCAACCTTTGAAAGCCATCTACGCCAAGAATGCCATTCCAGGATATCTACGACAGATTTTTGTTCTGACAGATGGCGAGGTCAGCATACTTCGAAATTAAATAAATTTTAATCGATCGATTAAACTCGAAGTTTTTGTTTTGTTCATTTCAGATTTCCAATACGGATCAAGTGATTGGGATTTGCCAGCAAAATGCACATGTGAGCCGGGTTTTCGCGCTTGGAATTGGAAATAGTGCTTCTCATCACCTTGTCGAAGGTTTGGCCGAGGCTGGAGGTGGAACAGCTGCCTTTGCAACAGACAATGAAATCATTGATGCCAAAGTTCTGCTTCAGCTACAAAATGCAATTCAACCTTCACTGACAAGTATGAATTAAAATTATATTCAAACGCATATTTATTTTTCAATATAAAAAATGAATGTTTTTCTGTATTTCCAGATGTGAGCATTAAATGGACAGGACTCCCTCAACTGGCGTCACCTATTGTACCTCCGGTTGAGGTGAACAAAGAAAAAACCCTTCTTGGATACGGAAAACCGATTTCAGCTCCATCTGCCGCTCCATCCCGGAAACCTTATTGGGAAGTCCCCCAAAAAATTCCACCAATTTTTGATAGAGCACAGCTCCTTGTTTTTGGAGTTTTCTCCGGAGAATTACCGACTGGGGTTGAGATTACAGCGGAATCTCCAGATGGTCCACTTTCCATTCAAATTAAGGTATTTTGAACAGCTCTCAGGATATTTGCTTGAAAAAATTGACCAAAGTGATTTTATTTTCTCAGTTGTCCGACGAAAATGAAACTGGGACGAATGGTATGATTCACAAGTTGGCTGCCATTAAGGCCATTCGAGAATTAGAATTGAAAGTGGCTGGATTAATCTCTGAAGGGAAGGAAGGGTCGATCATTGATCCAATCAAAGCAGAAATCATACGGATTGCTTGTCAAAATGGTATATCAAAATTTAATTTGTTATTTAGGAACTTTTCTCTAGAAATTACGTTGAAACGACGATTGCTTATAAAAATTGATCTAATATATTCCTGTTTAGAATTGGCTTCCAAGTACACATCCTTCGTTGCAGTTGACTCTGAGAGTAATGGAAAAGTTGATGATAATTGGATCATGCAATCACGTTACGTTCCATCACAGATTGTTCATGGGTTGCAAGGAAATTCTGGACAAACGTTAAATAATAACCGGAGAGGTTCATCAGGAATTATTGTGGTTCGGCCCAAAAAAGAAGCAATGAATTATGTACCATTAAATATGTCCATTTGAAATAATCAATAACTATGGGAATCTTTTTTGAATAAATGTTACAGCGCCCACCGAGCATGACTTGGACAGGGGGGAGACTTAGAGGCGGCGGCAAACCAGCAACCAAACGAGGTTCCTCCAGTGACTCCAGTCAGAAGACAGAGGAAGAAGTGAAGGAGAAAGAGAAGACACCACAAGATGTCCTCCATGCCCTTGTCGCCACACAATCCTTCAATGGATCTTTTCCTTTGAACCAAGAATTCAGTGCGGCAATTGGGAAAAAATTGGACACTCTTCTACAAAGTAGGAATTTCTTTTAGAAAATCTGCCACACAATTAATTAGGTACAATATTAATTAAAATATGCGGATTAATTCATTGAATAATATTTACAGCTGCCAAAAAGAATGGATGGAATGAAGGAGCATGGGCAACGACTTTGGCTTTGACTTATTTGACGGACAAATTGAGTGACCTGAAAGAATCTTACATGTTAGTGGAAACTAAAGGAAGAAAATGGTTGCAGAAAAATTTTGGACCACAGATGGAGTCCATGTTGATTACTGCAAAGGAAATTCTCAAATCCGTTTAGCTTATCTTCAAGAAATATGCCAAATGCGCGCATGCTCGTTGCTATTAATGTTTACGGGTGCCAAATTCAAAATGAGTATTTCTCCTTCCAAATGTGAATTTAATTTATAATTATTGATATTGTCAAAATTCGAGAGGAGTATCGTCGCTCAATTAAACTTGACTGAGTTTATTATTGAATACCAATAAAATAAGCGTCGGAAACTATTAGTGTCTTGAATTTTACTAGTGTGTGGTCCGGGTCCGATCCGAATTCACTCATCAATTAACTCGTTTCACTGGTTTTGTGAATTATCTAGGAAGAATGTCCAATTCATCCGACTCCAACGGTCAAAATTGTTGTGTAGAAATGAAGACACATGCATATATGCCTGAACAAAAATTAGAATTTTCACCTACGGTCAAGAGAGGGAGCAACAGCCACCAAATTGGCTCCCTCTGTCTCGTCTGTATTGGTTTTGTATGTATATATACTGATGGTGGAAAGTTGACTCAGTGCAGGATTTGCGTGAAATTTACAATAGAAACCCTTTTTTTACATGTGAATTCCCATTAAAGGGCCTCCGAGGCCGTTTTATAAGAATTCTCATGTAAAAAAAAGGTTTCTATTGTAAATTTCACGCAAATCCAGCACTGAGTCAAGTTTCCACCGTCAGTAGGCAAGCCCAAGTTTCAAAAAGTATTTTAATATATTTAACACAATAATTTCATTAAGAAATTTGAAATCGGGCTATTGTAAATTTAAAGAGTGATGCACTGACATGAATATAGATTTTGTTCTCATTTCTCATGGGAACGTCCATGCGACTTCCACATGACGTCCACTAAATGCATATTAGATTTAGCGGATAACAAAACAGGATGTATAATAAAGAGACATTTCTGTTATTACGAAGGGATGTCAGCTCTGCGCTACCTTTCTCCGTTTCTTTCGACAGTCAGTGTCAATGTCTTCTGTCTTTCACGTATCACTTTCCTGCATTTTATTGGAAGAATTTAGGTCAATTTTATGCTTTAAAATTGTAATTTTAATTCTAACACGCAGGGAGCTTTCACACTCCACTGCGCAATAAATAATATGATTGATAACTCACATCTCAATGTGTGAGACATCTCATCCCCTTTTATCCAAGTAAAAACCAGAAAGGAAGTTTTCATTTCAACACGAAAATTTCGACGAGACACCACTCAGGATATACTGAGGCACCTGAAAAAAAATATGGCGTGCCAAGGTCCTGGTGGACCGGTCAAGTCATTCCCTTGTGAGTAAGTTGACCTTTTGACCTAAGGCGCGTGAAGATATAGATAACAACACTCGCAATTTTTAATTTGCTAAAAAGCACATGAATGCATACAGTCCTAGTAGAGGAATTTATATTCCAGCCTTCTTGGTACTGAAAAAAATTACATTAGCATAGGTGGGCAAGATACGTGAATGAGTGTCTCGAAAATAATGTTATCCGCGACGTACAGAAAGGTCAAACACAGACAACTTGAGGATACAATTTTTAATTTAGTCCACACTCAAAAAAAATCATAGAAATACCACTGATAATATTTTCAGGAAAGCGAAATGTGTTTTCTTAACCTAAATTACCTGAAAAGTTACTGTACAAACCCCATCAGAACACGGGTCTCAGGGTTGAATCCAGTATTAGACCGCGGGTTTCAAATAGAGCGCTGGTACTTCACGTAAGGGCAGTTTCTAAATACAACGCGGGTGTTCTATTCGGGATATTGTGCGGTATCCAAGATACTTACGTCTTAAGACTGAAGTATCTTGCCCATCTTTGCGGATTTGTAGTGGTACTGACCCGTTTGAAATGATAGGAGTGAAGCCAAATAAATGGATGAAAAATAGCATCAAAGTCAGTCCTGAATTGAAGCCAGCCATTACTGCTGGACAGAGTTCGACTTTGACCTTTTGACCAACCACTCACACTCATGAACTTGATAGAGAAATATTAAGGCGTAGAAGCCCTCCTGTATTTGTGAGAAATGATCTTCATAAGCTTCTAATCAATCTAGAGTTGCTCAGATATCTGGAAATCGTCCTCCAAAATCAATCTTATAATAACATTTACATATAAACATAAACAAACTCAGTAATTGTAAGCAATAGCCGATCTAACTCAGAGCGATTCTATTTAAAATGTAATCAATGTTTGATATTTTTTGAAAACTGTGTTTTCAAGTTACTGTTAGGTATTTTCCTTTTTTTCAAATCGAAAGCACAGTAAAATGGTATCCATAAAGAAGGCCCCCATTAATATCCCAGGGGGGCATTCTATCGACTTAAGTTTTGCGTTGTCGGGCCAAGTGAGTCCTAGTGGTAAGTAAATTATGTCAATTTAAATGTAGTACATTACAAAATTCTAGTTTTAGCCAAAATTTAAAACGTATTTCCGAATTAGGAATATTTATATAATTTTGTAATTTTTTTTCTCTGGTTTTAAAATGTAGTTCCTCCAGGGTGCTTCCACAGTTACATTGTTGCTTACGGGCACATATATGAATATGGCAACAAAGGATTACACAAGAGCAGCTATATTCCAGCACAAGTATTATTTTATTTATAAAGCAATTCTCCAATACCTCAAAAATTAATCACACAATGTTTAGAACATGTGAGGTATCAAGAGTCTGAAGTCTGTCGACAAGACACAATAAAAAGTTTCCAACAGTTTGATGAATGGTTTAGTTCAAATGAAAGGCAGCAAGAATTTTCGTAAGTGACGACTACTTGACTACACTCATTTTTTATTTCAAATTTTTGGATATGATTACTCTAAAAATAATTATGAAATTTGCTCGAACCAACAGAGCCGAAGTATACAAACTTGCAAATTGGAACTGTTTGGTATTTGTGAAACACGCTTGCGAATTTCTTGAAATCGACTACCCGGATCATTTTCAGGAAGAATTAGACTGTCTGCAGAGAGCGAATTCAAGGGCACAGTTTGCCACTGTCATTGTTGCCGGCGGTTCAACAGCAATCATCCCAATTGCCAATTATTCGGTTGGAGTTAAGAGTATTCTTGTTACATCCTTCGCGCTGGCATTTCTTGTGTGTTTCCTTTTTATCATTAGATAATTGAAGAACAGTGACAGGGGTGCTGGTTAAATATTAGACAACTTCATATTTTTTTTACCTTATATCTTGCGTTTGTGGACCTTTTTTGTTTGTTCTATATGATGGCCCCCACATCTGGCAATCGCACAAAGTCGTCGTTTCCAGGCGGCGAACACGATTTCACAATCTTTTGGGGTTATTCCTGACCACTCCACTGAAAGAAGTTTCCGACCCATTACCTTAACGATAAAAAAAATACCTTTGAAATGTCCTCACCGTAAATAGTAGGACTTTTTGTTGAAGTAAAGGCTTCAAGACGTACTCAATATAGTACTCTATTTGACCGGGACTGGCGCTTAATCCCCTTCTCCGATATTATATTATAGATTGTGGCTTTAGATGTCTTTTCCAATCGCAAAAGGTCGTTTTTCAATTACTGATCCACTGCAACCTTGTTCAGAAAGTACTTTCACTCTCGCTTCCGTTTAGGGGTTACTGGGGGGTGGGGGCATTTTTCTTTTCTCGGACCAAACAAAAATTGAGCCACAATTTTAAAAGTGTGAACTGAAATGTCTTTCAAAATCGCGGCTCGGCTGCGCAGTTTTCTAGTAAAGTTAGGACAAAGTTGTCTAATATTTAACCAGCACCCCTGTATAGTTATTATCTTGAATACTCTATTCGCGAAGTAGCATATAGCCATTTCAGAATTTAATTATATAGCAATATTGTTATATTTCTTACATGATACAGGATATGCTACACATTTGTAGTCCATCATCCAATTTCTCAAATTAGTTCTCGCATTGGGTGTGTCTCGCACATGGGGTGGCTAAATCAATCACTGCCTAAGTATCCTAATTGAGTTTTCATTTATAATTACAATTATAATCAAACTTCTCAATAATAGTTACAATTATAATTACAATTCAGGTAGTACATTTTTCTTACATTTTTTTCTGGGAATTGTATTTTTAGATTTAATTTTGTCAATTGTCAGTTTCGAAAAAGGTATTGTATTTCTTCTGTCGGTATTTACTAGGCGTATTAATTAATGATCATTTTGTATTTTGAATTTATGTTCGTCTACTTCTTTCAATTACGTACATTACGATTAATGAGACCTGAGTTAGCATTACTCAACAATGGATTTCAATTCGAATAAAATGTACCGTAAATGACTGATTAAACGCCGGGGGATCAATAAGCGCCGGGTTCCGAATAAACGCCGGGTCTGGACCCGGCGTTTATGCATCTCAACCGGGCAAAACAGTAAAGCAAACACTAGTCATTTCGTATCCAAGTGTGTTAAATTTCTAATATTTCTTATCCACATGAAGGAAAAGAAAAGAGTCATGGAAAATTGAGACAGATTGGACTTTTGACCTAATGAGTGTCAAGATAACATCTGCGAAGTTGAATTTAAAAAATAACTTCTATCTACTAAATGTAAGCTAGAAGTTTTAGACACAGATGGGCATTGTGTATGAATAAGTTATGTCGTCAAAATACCGAAAGTAAGATAGATGTTTAGGATTTTTTGTGTATTTCCGCGCTCTAGCCCATCTATGCAGATTAAAACTGAGGATACTGATGCATCTTCATAGAAAACCACAAGTCACTCACTCAAATCAAGTGTACATTAAAGAGGTTAAAGAGAACTTTTGACCTGTTAGCATAAAATTGTAATCTCAAGACGTAAATAGCATTATGCATAATGTAGCAAATCATCCAGTCATCTTCGTACTTTATAAACTACACTTCTCCACATTTTGAGCATTAACCAAACACACTCCGAAACAAACCATTATATTTATGACGTAAGAATGATTGGAATTTTTTGAAAATTCGCAATAATAATTCTAGCTTACAATTATCATTTCAATACAGTAAAATGATATCCATAATGACGGTACCCTTGGCCGTCCCACTAGGGGTTTCTATTGATTCAAGTTTGAAGTCGTCGGCTCAAGTGAGTAGTAGTGGTAAGTGAATTATATAATTATATCCAGAAAAGAATTCAAAAGAATAAAATATATTATTTGAGATTTAGGAGTATTAATATTCCAACACAATTTTTTTTAGTTTCTCACGGTGTCCTCCATGGTTATATTGTAGCATTTGACCACATTTGGGAATATGGGAACAAAGGACTCCACAAGAGTTGCTACCATTCACGCCAGGTAATATTTTTAAATATAAACTAATACTGTAATAAAGAAATTCTGTACAAAAAAATTAATCAAAATGATGTTTGTAACAGGTGAGGCATGAAGAATCCGAAGTCAGTCGACAAAACACAACAAGAAATTTGGAACAATTTGATCAATGGTTTAATTCAAATGAAACGAAACAAAAATTTTCGTAAGTGAACCAATTGACTGTACTGCATTTGTGTTTTTGTATAGCATTTTCGAAAATGTGTTTTTATTTCTACACACAGAATCGAAACCTACGATATTTGGCACTGGAACTCCTTGGTCTTTGTGAAACACGCCTGTGAATTTCTAGGAATCGAATACCCCGAATCGTTTCAGAGTATATTACGCGATATGCCGAGAAATAATCGCAAAGCGCGATATGTCACTGCCATTGTCGGCGGTTCTTTGACCGCGGCCGCGTCAGTTGCCTGTATGTCCACAGGAATTGGGACTATTCCACTGGCAATCGGCGCGTCAGCAATTATGCTGGGTGGTTATATTGGTTTGGCTCGGGATTTTCCAAACCAATCCAAAAATCACAAAAATTAAATCACACGCGTGGAAACTGAAATTCGCCTGGAAATTCAATTTTTCATTATAATATGTAATCAATAAACAATAAATTATATGATTCACCCAGGAAAATTCGGGATTAAAATTCATCAAGAGGATAAGAGATAGCGTTGTCAGAATTCTAATGCATGAAAGTGCCTGCGTTCTTGACAAATACACTAATTAATTGGCATATCCGAGGCTAAATCAAACCTCTTGGCATTTCGTGTGTCTTTTTGCGAATTACTTCCCATTTGGCCTAGGGATTTACATATTAATTATGTAGTTACCCTAGTAGTAGGAAAACCAATGGAGAAAAACCTCTTTGAAGAAACCCGGAAGAGAGCAGGTCCGAGGAATTGAACCCCAGCGCAGCGAGAGTGATCTGTACACCTGTACCGGACATACGAATTTTCAAACAATTAGAACTACCATGTAAAGTTTTTCTTTGAGTCAATAGATATCCCGTTCCTGAATAAATTGACAAATTGTTAATTTTGTATATTTTTATATAGTAAATATATTAACTTTAATTCTAATAAACGTTTTTAACCCCTTAAACTTTTGTTAATTTTTCTTTCTAACGTGCAAGCTCCACAAGTCAACTGGAATGCCACCGAATTTGTATGAGAAAATGAACGGGTCAATGGGAATACAGACGACTTAGTAAAATACATATAATAAACATGATTACAATTTTCATTTTGCAATTTTACTTTAATTGTACGGAGAAAATACATTAGAACTCAATTCTATCCTACGAATACGATTTACAATTGACTCGAATGCCATCTTAAAGGAATCTGGTACGGTACCACTTAGAATCCATTTTTGAAACTGTTCAAATCCAATTTAGCCAATTCACCTTGGATACGTGCACCCACGGCTGGGCAATTTGGAAGATTAGGACCTCCACCACCACCTGCCATCATTTTTTGAACAAAATCACCAAATTTTTCTCTCATTCCTGTGAGGACACATTTGACCAAGGGCTCATAACTATTACAAGTAGCGTCATTCGGAGTGATTTGGGCTGAAATCGAAAAAAAAGTACATATGAAATTATATATGATGAATTTGCACTCCAAAAATTAATTATTATGCCTATCATAACATTCGTTTTCCTTACAAGCAGCATCTGAACATTTTGCCATTGCTTCAACGACCTTTGGTTGGTGAGCCGGAGGAACAACTTCCTTCATCATTGCCATTGCACCCTCAACATTAATAGTTCCATCTGGTTTGAGCTAAATAATTTAAAAAAATGCATAAAGAATTTTTATAGATCTCATTTCAGAAAATTATGGATTTTTCTACTCACAAGTCCAACTTTACCCAAGGTGCACTTGACAACACACTGAAACCGAAGAAAATTAAATTGTACATTAATTGACGCATTTTAATACACTGGAATTATATTAAAATTTGACTATTAATTTTTGAATTACCAAACGGTTAGTAGTTCCGACTTCTTTAGCACAATTTTTGAGTTCTGTCATATGTTTTTGAACATTTGTAATGATTTTGTCCAAGAACACACATTCTGGGTCATCTGCTAGAGCAACTCCCTTCAAGAATAACCAACAATTTAAAAAATAAAATACTTTCAATTGTAAAATTAATTATGAGCTGTCTTACGGCAAAGACTCCGGCGAAAATAACTAGAATAATAGCTGATTTTGACATCTTGGCTTGAGAAGAATTGGATGGAACCAGTGTAAGTAATTTAATTTTGTAGAAATTCTTATCGATCTGCAACTAGAAACTGTGTATGGTAAAAAATCCAAACATGTCCTACTTTTATACTCAAACCAAACAAAAATAAGGCAATTAACAGTGATGATTATACATATATAATTGTAATTTTAACTGATTAAAATATTGGCAGATCTACAATAAGCATTTTATTGTTTAAGGAAAATCGGTAATAATAGTTGACATAATTATAAGATTTAATTAGGAACCGAGTGGAAAACAAAAACAAAAAAATTTCTGGTACTTCACGAATTACTGGAACTGGTGTTTGGCGTATGGGTACCTTTAACTTTTCTGTCATTGTTGGGAAGGTGGTTTCCTGGAATGCAAGCAA
>JAQGCB010000558.1:0-20719 GCA_034698835.1 Protaphorura tricampata
GGCCAAGAAAGCTGCGGAAGTTGCTCAGCGGTTGACTGAACTCAAAATTGAGATTCGGGAAGAGATTGAGAAAGAAAGGGAGAAAATTTTATCTAACGATTTGAAGAACAGGGCAATTGTATCTGCTTTGTTTGCTACTGCCCAAGGATTTCAATTACTCGCCAATTTCGACCTAATCAAGGATGGGCAGAATTTTACAGAAACCTCAATGAAAAAATTAGAGAAAATTGAAAGACGAGTTGATGAAATTAAAAATGAGACGTGTCAGGTCGTTACTTGCATGGCGGATTTCCAAAACTTGTACAACAGATGGCGAGATAGAGGTCAAGGTCAAGGTCAAGATCAAAATGAAGTATCTGAATTTCAGGTAGAAGAGATGTCGACCAATTTGAAATCTAAAACGAAATGTCTCAAGAAAATCTGCAAGAAGACACGAAAAATGATTAGTAAGTATTTAAATAAAATATTTTCCAATGTCGTCATAGCGTAGTGGTACGAGTGTACACTTGTCGTTTCGTTGTGTAGGGGTTCGATCCATCGGACTTGCAGAGATAATTGTAGCTGACGTTATATATTTTTATTCCAAAAAGGAATAAAATCTAATGCACTGTTAATTTGTCTAATTTACAGAGAAACTGGAAGTAAATATCAATGGGAAAATTGTGGAAATTGGTTCCTACCGAAAGGAAATGCTGAAAGGTGGGTTCGTGACTTTCATCAAATTGGCCGAAGTTGCTACAACATTCTACCACATGTATCATCGATTAAACCGAAACCAAATAATCCTACAAGGCGTGCAAGTAGCTACATTTTTGGGATTATGCTTCGGAAATGCAAGGGGGTATTGGATAACTGGTGACATTCTAGAAAATCTTCAGGAGTCCACTAACAAGCTAAAAGACTTAAAGAAAACACTCAAGTCTCATATGGTTAAAATTAAGAGGGCAGGAAAAGTATGTATGTGAACAAAGAATATAAAAAATGAAATGATGTTTTGACATTTTATTAGCCATTCTGAGATAAAATCAGAATACACTAATATGTTTGTGAATGACTTAGGAAAAATGTCAACTTTTCTGTTTGCTTATTTATAAAAGTAAGAATCTGAAATAAACTCTAAAAATTCATTCTCAATTATAAATGTTGCGTTCGAATTATTTCGAATCTTTTTGTTCGTTGAATTTTTCAATACAATTTGGAACTCAATATTATGGACCATAATAATTTCGACCTTACGGAAGTAGTATAGCTAAAATTTGGGAATTTATGTTCAAAGAATGTTTGAAAGTGTTAGTCGAGAAAGTTGAGTTCCAATACGTCGCACATAATTACTGTAATTTTAGTAATTCTAGTTCTCTCTGGATTGCGCAAAAGGAAACACGTGCGTCATAGCATTAAATGCTGTAGAAATATTAATTAAATCAACATCGCTCTTAGAAATAGGATTTTGTTGAAAGCAGGTTTGAGCTTCACATGCATATGAAATTATCCTAAAATTTTCCAGATATTATTGTCATTTGTCCTAAATAGGATGGCAATACATCTCAAAAGATATGATACATAATTCATATATTTCTAACAAGCCAAGCATCAGATATTGCAAATTACAAAGGAATTAGCTACCACACTCCACAATAGGTCTTTAAATATGCCCACATGTTTCACCGCTTTTAGGTCAACAAAGTAGAAAATATGGGAATGACTCACATTTTCTAATTAGTTTTAAATCTTGACATTTTGAGTTTGTCGAAAAAGGGGAAAAGCGGATCAAAGGTTTCGACATATTTAATGGCCTTACTTGTGAGGCGTCAGGTCGCGAAGTTCTGTTCTGTCGCTCTTCGAATTTTTGGTAAAAGTTCTAACAACGAATTGTCATATTTAAGGAAAAATCTTTATAATAAAATAATGTCACCTTATTGTACAATTGTGATTGTGTTTGTAGGCATGGACTGGTCGCATCTATTCGAACCCGAGAACTCAAAAATAACCCGAATTTTTTCTAATACGTTGATATTGTAGTGTGATTATTTCCCAATTTTTTTTTGGGACGCTCGGACATTACAAATTATAAAGCAATTAATGGCCACACGGGCGTACCTCATTAAAAATTCACAAATTTCACCGCTTTTAAGTCAACAATTTTGGATTGACTTATTGGCCTTCTGATTTTTGTCAAGCCAGCGGTTCAGAGTTTCGACATTTTTAATGAGCTTACGTGTGAGGCTACTAATTTATATTTAATATGTAACGTCTAAGGCAGGCATCCATCCACATAATCCACAACTGTGTATTTGACCGCCAATGGCTTTAGGCATCAATATCTAATAGAATTTAAACTTGGTACGTCGATAAGTGAGCCCGAATTCGTTTAATTTTGTCAAGAGAAATAAGGACGGAATTATGGAATGCGGTAGCGGAAAAGTACTGGGTCATATTTTTGCCTTTGACCGAGAAGTCAAGTTCAGCCATACGTGTCTGAGGGTTGAGGGATATAAACAATTCTCTTTTATTAGGTGTGCCTGTACAGTTGAACTTGAATTTTTAAACCCTGGTTCTTAAGAAAACATTTCCGTGTGTTGTCACTAACGGGTTCACTAGTGTAAGAAATACTATACACGCTTTTGCATCTACTCCAAAAAATATTTACATACAAAGCTGTGAACCTTTTGAAAAAAATTAGAATTAAACTAACCAAAAAATCAAACTAGACCTACCCTATAGAAATTAATGCTGTCAAGGTACCTTCCCACACTTTTCCAACCTACCTCACTAAATTTTCCGGACTTATAAAAAGAAATCGCTCGAATGTTCTGCGTTGAACTCTTAGAAGGCCAGTAGACCCGTACTGTCGATCAAAATGTTAAGTTCCCGTGGACTTAATTCTGTGTATCGTACCATGAAACTGGGCTCTCTATTTCGAGTCTTCCCTTACAAATGGAATCCATGGACTCATCGCTTGATGACTCAAACATCAAAAACAAGTTTGATTTGGCAAAGAGTCCAAGAATCTATCATTGGATTCTTAACAGCATTCCAAACATTTCGATTCATTCAAACTCTCGAGGATGACATTCCGTCCAGAATTCGTATCATGCATTTCATTTGGATTTTGTCATATGTGTCCACCGTGGGCTGTGGAATTCAATATCATTTCAGAAGGGAAGAAATCAAATTCTTTGCTAATTCCTTATTGGAATATTTGGAGGATCAACTTGAAAAAAGTAAGAATTTTTAAAAATTTAAAATAAAAATGATTTGAAAAAAGACATTTTTTTGAAAAAACGTTTTTTGAAAAATGAAAAAGAAGGCTTCTAAAAAGAAGTCTTTTGAAAAAAGTTATATATTTGAACGTTTCTTGAAAAAAATTGAAAAAAGTCTTTAAAAAACGAATTTTTTGAGAAGTTTTTGAAAAAGAAGAGAGAAAAACAAATTGAAAAGTTTTTCAAAAAAAAAGGTTTTTTGAGAAAGAATTTTTTTGAAAAAAGGAAAAAAAAACGAAAAAAAAATTAAAAAGAATTTTTTTAAATTAATAAAAAAAACCAACAGAGGAAAACAAGAAAGCGAGAGACGAAGAAAAATTGAAGCAATGGAAAGATGGTGATTTCGTCGAAGTCAAAAAGCGTCGTCATTGGAGCACGAACTTCGATTTTGATTTGATCTCTTTCTGCGTCGTGACAACGTCGACGCTCTTAATATTGAACCCACCTGCTCATGCATTCACTCTCATCACGACGCCTTGTGCTCCATTCTACATCGCTTCGCTCTTCTTCGATTGTGGGTCAACAGTTGACATTCCAATGTCAATCCTGGAGAGGCTACCATTTCTAATCTTCGAAACAGTTGTGGTTGCAAATGTTGTATTTGCTTGGACTTTCAATTGGACACTCGTTTTCTTGGGTATGAGTTGGATTCGCCAAATCACACAAAATGTGTAAGAATAATTTTAGATTAATTTTGTGCGATATACGTTTTATATATTATTAATTTTATTGGTTCAAATTTTTAGGATTACATCGAACGGTGACAGTGCACGTGCATTGGCAAAAGCCCCGAAGAAATACCGTCACGTTCAAGTCGTCACAATTCTTTTGAACGATGGATTCAAATTCTACTTGGAATTATTTCCTTGTTCACTTTTCGTGAATGCTGGTCTCCTTATATTCGGAACCATTCGATACGTTCACTTGGAATTCCTTAACTTTATTATTTTTCCAGCCTGTGCAGGGAGATGTTTGTTTGAAGGACTCACTGCCCTCTCAGCTGCAGGAAAAGTGAATCAGGAGGGAATCAACACATTCAACGAATTCCATCATCGTGTCCCAGAAATAAATGACGATGACAATGACAAGGAAGTAGAGTACATGAGAAAATTCATGAAGTCTTGCAGAGATCTGAGTTGCTCAGCTGGGTCTTTGTATACTTTTCAAAATTCAATTGTTCTCGTGAGTCTTGACAACTTGACTCAACTTGTATTCAATATGTTAGTCACCTACGAGTAACATTTTTCTCATAAATATGTATACAATTGTAGTCATAACTTAGTAGATCTAGATTATCTTAATAAATTTAATTCACAACTAGAGCCAAAGGGCGGAAGATCTGTGGTTGGGGGGATCGTCAAATATTTGACGGGTACGTTTACTAGTGTACTAATAAATAACGAGTTCTGCTATGACAGACAAATAAATTTTTAACCACCTTTTGAGTATATATTTCGTGTAATGACGTCAACATTGTTAGCAAAGGGCTTGTCATATTTGATGATTATTGTGAAGTCGAAGTGTTGCGGTTAGTAATGCAATCTAAAATAGTGAAAATGTCATGGTAAATGATACGCAAGGGAAGAAATTTGGCAGACCTTGAATATAATCGCACATTGAACAAGAATTCGCGACATTCGTTGGCGAACTCTGAAGAAATTATTTGAGCTCAGTCCATTTAAGTAAATATGGGTGTGTTACAAATTATTACGCTTTTAGTGATAACTAGTTGTGTATTCAGAAGTTCTTTTTCAATTAAAAGTACTAAAGAAAAGTCTTACCAGATGGATAACTTGAACTCTGTGCTCCAAGAATTTCGACATTGTCATATTCGATTGGACGTCTTTGTTGTACCAAACTTTCAAATAGAATTAGTCAACTTAGACCTACCCATCTCTCGATTTAACATCCGAGTATCATTCACAACCGATTCGAGATTGACTCAACACATATCAGTAATAGACCTTAGAGGAAAACTGACTTGCCGTGTGTTAATCATAATTTCAGAAGACTTGAAGAACCTTGATTCCGGAATATTGGAAAATCAGTTACGAAGAAGGCTAGAATATTGTAGACTTTACGACTTCAAATTATGCTTTGAACTCCAAACATCCGTCATTCTCATTTCTTTTTCGGGATCCTTGAATTCACGCGGTTTATCCGAAAAGATGGTCAAGTATAATATTTTGAATCGGAACAGAATGAAGACAGAATTTATTATATTTCACACATGTGTAGTGAATATAAAAATTTACGAACGTTACACCATTCTCAGGTCGACAGTTATGAATATAATCGGTGTACAGTATATATGGGATTCACTTCACACAGATATCTTAGGATCAAACGACAGCTCTAGTTCGGAAAACAAATTTTCATTTAAATCAGTAAAGGCTGTAATGGAAAAATTGAGGATTTCAACACGAAACAGCAAAGTATTCAGCCCGGCCAAGAATGCAGAGGAAGTCAACTTGATGAAATACTTGGATAAATTCAAACGAAGTCCATTTGAAAATCTAAACTTAACACGTGAATCAGGATATAACTTCAAAGTAGCTATAAATATTTTAATTTCTGAAGAAATACAATATTATGTCCCAGGAAATTGGATTCAAGGGGTGGATACGATTGATCAACTCGTATTCACTGTGTTCACTACTATCTTTCGATTGAAGATATACGAATACACTAGAGCTTTCTTCCCTTCTCCTATTTACAAACCCCAGCCAACTATAGTAGTTACTGGAACTTCGAGTTGGAACTTTGCTACTTGTGCAAACACGAAAGAAATGTTGTCATACGATTTTTACATGTCACCATTCGGAACAGAAGTATGGTATGCCTTCAAAGCTACACTTTTTATCATCCCATCCATTCTGTGTATTATTTACATTTTAAAAATTACGAGACAGCAATGGAAAAAAAATGTTTGGAATTTTATGTATAATATTTTCGCAATGACAGCTGGGAATATTCTTGAAACCCCACCTGATTTTACACGGGTCATCGAAACCAATTCAAGTGTACTGTTTGCCTGCAGATTAATAATTGGACTTTGGGGATTGGTTTCAATTGTCATTACAAACGAGTATCGTAATGTGTTTGTGGCTGACTCAATCATTCCTTCGCCGTTAACACCCACCATAAGAATCTTTTCACAAGCACAGGCTTTCCAATTTGATTTCGGACCTTTCTGGGATAAGATTGCGACTGATCAAATAAGATAGAAATCAAAGATAGAAATCAAATATCATTTCAGTGTTCTACATTTATTTGATTGGTCAAACTTTCGCAACGGTTTCATTTGCGGTTGAGTGCGTGCAAATGCTAACACACTATGTTTTACTGTTATGTAGATGTCTGGCTGCTTACTGCAGGAGTATTTACGTGCAAATCCGACGATTATCTGCTTTTCTGTGTCATTTGACTTTTGAGTTGATTCAAAAACTAAATTATCTTTTATCATTGTACTAGCAAACTAGTGTTAAAGTATTCAATCGTTGCTTATAATATTTTAAAACGTACTCAAATAAGTTACTGAATGTCGCACAAATACCGGTAATAAATATAGAACTCCTCCCTATTTGTTTCAATACTAAATATTTATTAAATCCATGGGTATGTCTGGCAGCTGACTACACAAACTATTGTATGATGGCAGTGAATATTCGAATTTTAAACATTCGAGCAAAATAAAAATACTCAATTAACTTAATAAAGTACTTGGACAAATTTACATGAGTTCATTTGACAAGATAAATCCAGGGTATCTTAACAACCCTTACTTGTTTTGTTAGCTTAGCAAAACAAGGGTTGTTAAGACACCTTTAATAAATCTAACCGATGTATCAGTGTACCACTTCGAGCGAATCAGTATTCTATTTTCTAAGAATAAAAGTTCACGTAACGATGATTGAACTGATAAACACTCTTTTTGGCCAACTTTATAAATTCTATAACTCCGCTTCTACGTTTCCAGGAAATAGAAAATAAAATTCTAGTACTCCCTTGGATTCTCATATTACAGATCTGAGCCAGTCATTGTCATTGGAAGTACCAGTTGGAACTGTGCTACTTGTGCATATACGAAAAAATTTTACCTTATAATTTTTACATGTCGGAGCAAAACATTCGGAGCAGAATAATGGTATGCACTTACAGCTAAACTTTTTGTAATCAATGGATTGAATTCAACACTCGATTAAATTTCATTGTCATAACGTCCAAAATTTTTGAAAAAAAAACTTCTGAGTGTGCATGAAATGTTACTACAATTTCATGAGGAATCCGAGAATCCAAATATCATCTCAATTTATGTCAATGCGCGGACTCGGGAGTACACCCGAAAGTTCAGTAGACATTTTGGATATCCCCTAAAGCACTAATGTTTCATTCCGCATACCTGGCTACGTTACAAAGTGGAGTTTTCTAATGCTCTGGGGTTAGGCTGACCACCATGACAATTAAGTGCCAATCAATCAGCGGGTTACAGGTGAGGTAGTTCCATTGTGAGTTGTTCAACTGGGTCTTTGTACACTTTTCAAAATTCAATTGTTCTCGTGAGTCATGATAACTTGACTCAACTTGTCTTCGATATGTTAGTCACCTACGAGTAAAATTTTTTATAACAATTACAATTCTAGTCAGAGCTTAGTAAATTTAGAATGTCTCAATAAATTCGCAATTAACAACTAGAACTGAAGTGTAGTATTAGGCCGCACCACTATCCTGCAACGGCCTTGTTTCTGTCGCTTTAATAAAACCAGATCTTTAGTATTGGAAAATAATATGTAATCTTATTGATTTGGTTCTTAATATAACTAGAGACAAGCCGTGCATGTATTTATATTTTCAAAGTACCTTCCCAACAAAATGACTCGAATATTATGTCCGAGATGACATGACGCCAAATAAACTATTGAAGCATTGAAATTTCAGTAAATAATTCGCAAATATGGACAAGTCTGCGTTGAATGACAGCTCGTTTGCTCAAGAAGCCCTCCGATCACTTTGTAATAATGAAAGAAGTGAAGAGTTAAATGTTTAAAGCTTGTTAGCATACACAAATTGCAAATTATATTGTTTGGTGTGATGACTAGGTCTGGTTCAGTTCGAAACCTTAAATATAAGTCTTACCGGATAGGTAACTTGAATTCTGTGCTCGAAAAACTCCGACAGTGCCACATTTAATTGGACTTCCTCGTTGTAAGAGATATTAATATAGAATTAGTCAAATTGGACCCACCAGTCTCTCTATATAACATCAGCGTATCACTGATATAGCGATATAGTATCGATAAATAGAAAAATACATACAATATAATCAATTCTTGAATCTATAAAATCATAGGCCTATTGATTTACTCCTCTACGTCATTAAAATCACAAATTGTACGTGTATTCATATTTTGAGAAGAATGACGGAAAGTAAGCTCTTGAAGCATTGAGAGCAAATAAGTCACAATTTGAATGATGTGTGACAGCTTCTTTAGTCGAGAAAAACTCTGAACACTTTGTAAAACTTAGAAGAGTGAAGAGTGAATTGTTATTTGAAGATTTTTGCAAAAATATAAAATAATTCTAGTACCACGAATCTGCATAGTTCGTGGTCATATTCGTGTCGTCGTCGTTAGTTTATAATTCATCCAGAATATCATGTCATGATTGGTGACTTTGTTGAAGTTTTAAAGCTTAGTAGATTTAGAATGTCTCAATAAAATGATTCGAATGTGATGCCTGAAATTACGCCAAATCAATATGTCGAAGCATTTTAATTTCAGTCAATAAGTCACGTATTTTATTTGAACAAAAGTCCGTACACACCAAAATTACATTATCAAAAGCATGATGGCTTCCCATGAATGGGCTGTTACGCCAACACGCAGGAGTCTTATTAGTTAATTTCAATAGTAATTGTTCAATTCACTACAAATTAAGTTTAGTAAGTTACTTAAGTCAGTCAATTGCTTAGCAAGTAATAGTATTACTAGTTTATAGTTACAAGTTTACGGAAAGGTTATTTTGTCAATTATCAATAGAATAGCAGGCAGTACGTGTACATACAACAATATAGCTTCGCTAATTCAGTTACAAAAATTAATTATTTAGAGGACAAAATAATATGTCATTCCTCTTTGCCTGCCTCTCTCTCTGTGGATATGTATATATACGTATATGAACAAGTCTTTGTTGATTGACATCTCCTTTGTTCGAAAAGCCCTCCGATTACTTTGCAATAATGAGAAAAGAAAGGAGTGAAATGTAGTTGATGTACTAAAGAAGAGATCTACAATATCTGCCAAATAATTTTTAACCATGATTTTTGTACATCAAAATTGTTGGAAACATTTTGGTTTAGTCACTTCGTAATGATTCATCAAAATGTCATGTCTAACTGGAAGATTTTGAAGTGCGTGTTGATAAATGATACATAAGAGTACATGCAGAAATCGACTATAATCGTGCATCGCAGAAGAACTATCGACATCCTTACGTGGACGGATTGATAACTTAAAATTTGTTATTTGTATTATTAATAACAATTTAACAAATTGTTATTTTGAAAACACTTCTTTCACAAAATGATGATGTTGAAGCATTGAAAGCAAACAAGTCACAATTTGAGTGATGTGTGATGACTTGTGTACTCGAGAAGAACTTTGAATTACTACGTAAAATCGAGAGAAGTGAAGAGTGAATCGTTATTTGAAGAGTTTTGCAATAATATACAATAATTGTAGTACCACGAATTTACGTAGTTGGTGGGCATGTTTGGGTTGTCGTTAGTTTATAATTCATCCAGAATATCATGTCAAGTTTGGAGACTTTAGTGAAGTGTTTACAGTAATTTACCATTAAAACGAGAAACATGTGTTGGTAAAGGACACGCAGGAGAAATTCTACAGACCTTGAATATAATCACAGATCAAATAAGAATTCTCTCTATACGTTCCTGGACTCTGAAGCAATCATTTAATCTCAGTCTATGCTTTCAAGGATGGACCAGTTACAAATTATTACACTTTTATTGATAACCAGTTGTGTATTCCAAAGTTCTGTTTCAATTAAAAGCATTAAACAACAACCTTACCAGATAGATAACTTGAACTCTGTGCTCGAAGAATTTCGACATTGTCACATACACACGGACGTCATCGTTCTACCAGATTTCCAGATAGAATTAGTCAACTTGGAATTACCAATCTCTCTATTTACTATTCGTGGATCATTGACTAACAATATATTGTCTCGACGGAAATCTGTGGTTGACCTCAGAGGAAAACTTACTTGTCGGGTGTTAATATTGATTTCTAAAGATTTGAAAAATCTTGATTCTGGAATATTAGAAAATCACTTGAAGAGGAGATTGGAATATTGTGGACTTTATGACTTTAACTCATGTTTTGAACTCCAAACATCCGTCATTCTCATTTCTTTCTCAGGATCCTTCAATGCACTTGGTTTATCCATAAGAATAGCGGAGTTTGTTTCTTTGAATCGCTACAGAATGAAGAGAGAATTTATCATATTTCACATAAGTGTACCGAAAGCAACAATTTACAATGACTACACAACTACCAGACGTGTAGTTACAAATATATTAGGAGCACAATTTGTATGGGATTCACTTCACACTAATATCCTAGAAACAAATGATAGTGTGAAATTGGAACACAAGTTTTCTTTTAAATCTGTTAAGAAAGTGATGGACAGATTGAGAAAAGAAACACAACACTGTAAAGTATTCAGACCAGCTAAAAAGGCAGGAGATGTCGACATAATAAAAGTATACCTGAGTCGATTCACACGAACTCCATTTGGTTTGACAACTAAACTAAATATATCGGACACGTTGTTGATCGACTTCGAACAAGTCATCATCAATTTACTTTCCGAAGAAATTGAATATTATGATCAAATAAAGAAGATTGAAGGGATAGATAGCCTTAATCAGCTTAATGCATTCTACGGCATCGCATCCTACATCCTTCGGCATAAAATGGATCATTTGAGTTCAGTAAATTTTAATTATCAACCACTCACTGTGACTGTTGGTGGTACAAGTTGGAACTTTGCTACTTGTGCACATACAGAAGAAATTCTGTCGTACACTTTTTACATGTCACCATTCGGAACAGAACTTTGGTTTGCATTCACAGCTACACTTTTTATAATTCCATCCATTCTGTGTATTATTTACATTACAAAAATTCCGAGCGTTCAATGGAGAAGAAATGCGGGGAAATTTGTGTATAATGTTCTTGGAATGACTGTTGGGAATATTCTTGAAACACCACCTGATTTTACACATGTAATTGGAACCAATTCAAGACTACTGTTTGCCTGCAGATTAATAATTGGACTTTGGGGATTAGTGTCAATTGTCATCACAAACGAGTATCGCAACTTGTTCGTGGTTGACAAAATCATTCCTTCCCCGTTAACGCCAACCATAAGGAATTTCTCACAAGCACGGGCATTTCAATTTCATGCCCCGCCACCTTTCAGAAATAAAATTGGAAAAGATCCCAGCATCTCTCCGTTTGAATTTCTCTACAGACAAAAAAGAGAAGAGTTTGAACAATGTGCCCATGATCCGGACAAACATTACCTCAGAAATGTTTTTTCTTATCGAAGTCAAACGGAAAATGTAAGTTGCATTTACATTGCAGACATTTCAAGTTTATATGATTTAACACGATTGGAGTTAATTTCTAACTGGGCATTCATTGTGACTTGGAATGTGACAACTCCTTCACACTTAAGTAATTTTGTCATAAAGTTCGATTATGCTTTTCAACCGGAGAGAATTTACGAAGATACATCAGCGTGTACTAAGAGAGGATATATTCATGAGAATTCGATTTTGGACACATTTCTGGAGTACACAAAAGTTCAGAATATACGTGTTGTATTCCACAAAGGAGACGAACCCATATATAAGGACGCCATGGCATCCTCATTCTTTGGTTGGAAAAGTGATTACTTTTATTCTCGAATGCAAATCCTCATGCAATCAGGGATTTATAGCATATGGGAAACATATTATAAAATTAGTCATCCAAACAAATGGGTCATACCATTGGATGCCTTGCGGAAAAATTTAAATGAAGAGATAAATCAAGCTGAAGCACTATCGTTGAAGTCAACAATCATTTCAGTGTTCTATATTTATTTCATAGGCCAAGCATTCGCAACGGTTTCTTTTGCGGTCGAGTGTTTGAAAAGGGTAACACTCCATGCTTTACAATTATGTAGACGCCTAATTGATTATTGCAGGAGTATTTACGTGCAAATCCGACGGGTGTCTGTCTTTCTCAGACATTTGACTTTTGAATTGATTCAAAAACTGAATTATATTTTATCATTGTAAGTGCACTAGCCCACTAGGGTTAATATTTTCAATTGTTGTTTATAATATTTTTAAAATGTGCTAAAATCACTATTAATTAATGTCGCATATAATTAATTAATTATTGTATAATATATTGTATAATATAATTATTAATTATAACATAACCTAAAAATATCTCGGTAATAAATTTTGAACGAAAAATATTATATGTTATTTGACAGCTCATTTGTACCAGAAAAACCAGGACCACTTTGTAAATAATGTGAGAAGTGAAGAATGAATAGTAATTGAAGAGTTCTGCTATACTTCTACCAAATAAATTTTTAACCACGAAATGAGTATTTCGTGAAGGCACGTCATTATATTTATTTGGTAACTACTCTACACATATTGATATTGACGTTTCATTTTATAATTCATCCAGAATATCATGTCATGCTTTGATATTCCTTCGTGAACTGTGAAGAAAATATTTGATTTGAGTTTATGTGTGTGAAGATGGGTCAGTTACAGTCTCTCACGCTTTTAGTGTTGTTTTCATTTAGTTATGTAGTCGAAAGTTCTGTTTCGATTCAAAACATTAAAGGAACACTTTACCAAATTGGTAACTTGAACTCTGTGCTCGAAGAATTTAGACATTGTCATATTCGATTGGATGTCCTTCTTGTATCAGATTTTCAATTAGAATTAGTCAACTATGAACTACCCGTCTCTCTATTTAACATCCGTCTATCTTTGAGCACCAAATCAATTCTGCCTCAACACAAGCAATTTCTCACAAGCAAAAACATTTCAATTTAATACCCAAATACTTTTGATAGACAAGATTCTAAACGATCCTACAATTTCACCCTTACAATTCGATTTCCACTTCGATAGAGCAGAGTATTCTCAATGCGCCCTTGAACCCGACAAACATTACCTCATAAACTCATTATCACGTGAACGTGGAACGCAAAATGTAAGTTGCGTGTACATAGCAGACATTTCAAGTCCATACGAATTAACTACATTGGAGTTGATTTCTAACAACTGGGTATTTATTCTTACTCGAAAGGTAAGACCTCCTTCCCTCTTGAGTAATTTTATCATTTCCTTTAGTCTTAAATTCCGACCCGTCAAAATCTACGAATTCGCGTCAGTGTGTACTAAAAGAGGATACATTGATGAGGATTCAAATTTGGACGCATTTGTTGAGTACACAAAACTTAAGAACAAACGTGTAGTATTCCACAAAGGGGATGTACCCATATACAAAGATCCGACAGGTTTCTTACTCGATGGCTGGAATAGTGATTATTTTTATTCACGAATGCAACTCCTCATGCAGTCAGGGATTTATAACATTTGGGAAAAATATTTCAAAATACAATATCCAAAGGATTGGTACTCAGAATTTGTTGCACTACAGAAAAGTGAGCCTGAAACGATGGATGAAGTTGAAGATGTGGGACTATCGTTGAAGTCAACAATCATTACATTGTTCTACATTTATTTGATAGGACAATCCTTCGCAATGGTTTGTTTTGGAGTCGAGCATTTACCATGTATAATACGCCATCTTCTGGAATTAAGTAGAGTTGTAGTTACAAAATGTAGGAATATTTATGTGTACTTACGAAAGTTGTCTGTCTATCTCTTTAATTGGATTTTTGAATTGATTCAAAAGCTAAATTATATTTCATCAATGTAATATATATTCTAATACTTTAAACTAGTGTTAAATAAAGAGTCCTTATTTATGTAATTTTAGAAGCGTCCTCAAACTGCACTACTGCACTACATGACTGCGCAAATTTAGTACTGTGAAATCGTATGTACTCCATTGGAAACGGTGTCTTGATCAATTGTCCGGATTCAATCTAGGGAATTGCGCTTTTATCGATTCCAATAATTCTATGGCTGCTGTGTTAATCAAGGTTAATATTCGGAATAAATAGTACAAGAGAATGGATACGACACTCACATTCATTAGTTAGGTTCGTTACTCGTTAGTCGATAATCAATGTACCATTTCTTTTCATGTTGCATTATTGGGAGTGTAATAACATCAAACCTTGAAAGTTGGCAGAAAAATGTAGTCCTATCGATTCCCAGCTCCACGTCATTAAGTAGAAGAACCCTATGTAATCATATTTCAAAGTACCTCCTTCACAAAATCATTCGTATGTGATATCTGAATTGACGCGAAACGAATTCTTGAAGCATTGAAATTCGAACAAATGAATCGCAATGCGACTGAGGCCATGTTGTCTGACAGCCTATTTACTTTGTAAAAATTTTGGAAGTGAAGAGTTGTTTGTATAGTTCTTCAATGTTAGCGAAATAAATTTGTATCCACAAATTGTGTACTGCATGTAAGCACATTAACAAATTTCGTAGCCATGTTCGTGTTGCCACTTATTCATAATTAATTATTCATTCGGAATATCCTGTCATACTTGATGATTTTGGTGAAGTGTTATGGTAAGTTAATGCAAATTTATAGAGTAATAATGAGTGTTTTGGTAATGGACATCCGATATCACAATTCTTTTGTTGAAGAATAGAAAAGAAATGACCCTATTTATTTCATGCTCAACGTCATTAAAACCACAAACTGTACTTTAAATTCATAGTTTCAAAATACCATTTCGCAAAATCATTCGAATGTGACACCTGAAAATAATTTTGACAAATGGGAGTAGTGAATAGTGAACCATTCTTTGAAGAGTTTTGAAATGCGAGCCAAATAATTTTGCCACTAGTACTTATATTTCTGTTGTCACTTGTATTAGTAATACATCCAGACTATCCCACTCGAGCATGGAGCAGTTACAAATTATCACGCTTTTAGTTATAATTCAAAAGTTCTGTTTCAATTCAACACAATAAAGAAAAGTCTTATGAGATAGGTAACTTGACCTCTGCGTTCCAAGAATTTAGACATTGTCATATTCGATTGGACATCATGGCCAGATGAGATGTGCATATAGAATTAGTCAACCTAGACATACCAATCTCTCTGTTTAAAACTTTGGTATCTGTGACCGACCGTATATTACAGCGCGCAAGCGCACGTCGGTACTTGACCTCAGTGGTAAACATAGTTGCCGTGTGTTAATGTTGATTTCTCATAATTTAAATAATTTTGTTTTGGTAGGATTGTTGGAATTTGAGTTAGAAATGAAACTGGAATATTGCGGACTCTATAACTTCAACTTCTGTTTTGAACTCCACACAACAGTCATCCTGATTTGGTTTGATCTGATTTGAACGCACGGGGTTTAACCGAAAGGATAGTGAAGTTTACTCTTCAGAATCGAGGCGGAATGAAAAGAGAATTTATTATATTTCACACATGTGTAGTGAATGGAACAACTCACGATTACACTAATTCAAGCCCGATAATTATGAATATATTCGGCGCACAATTTGTGTGGGATTCACTTCACACTGATATCCTGGGATCAAACGACAGTACACGATGGGAAAACAAATTTTGGTTTAAAGCGGTAAAGAACCATATAGGCCAATTGAGGATAGAAACACAAAAGGCCAAAATATTCAGGGCATCAAGAAATGCAAATGACATCAACTTAATAAAATACATGGACAGATTCGCACAAACTCCGTTTGTCAAAATAAACCTAAACCTGACTGATACATCATTGTTGTACGACTTCAAACAAGTTATCAACATTTTACTTTTTGAAGAAATTGAATACTACATTGAAATAACGAAGATTGAAGGCAGGGATAGTAAAGGTCTACTTAAATTATTCTATGAGGTTACCGTCACACACATTTTCAGGGAACACTTGAGTTCTACTACTTACGAGTTTCTGCCATCTATTGTAGTCACTGAAAGCACAAGTTGGAACTTTGCTACTTGTGCACGTACAAAAGAAATTCTGTCCTATAATTTTTACATGTCACCGTTCGAAACAGAACTTTGGTATGCCTTTGCAGCTACACTTTGTATAATTCCATCCATTCTGTGTATTATTTACATTTTGAACATTCAGAGCGAACAGTGCAGAAGAAATGTGTGGAATTTTGTGTATAATGTTTTCGCAATGACGTTTGGGAATATTCTGGAAACCCCACCTGATTTTACACGGGAAATTAGATCCAATTCAAAACTACTGTTTGCCAGCAAATTAATAATTGGTGTCTGGGGATTAGTTTCAATTGTCATTACAAACGAGTATCGTAACTTTTTTGTGGTTGACTCCATCATTCCTTCGCCGTTGGCAACCACCATAAGAAATTTCTCACAAGCTCAAACGTTCCAATTTCGGGCATCACCACACTTCAGGTATAAGATTGCAGACGATCCAAGAATTTCAGCTTACAAATTCTTTTACTTGATAAACACAACAGAGTATACTCAATGTGTCCTTGAACCGAACAAACATTACCTACTGAATACGTTGCCACATCTGTTTAAACGTAAATCAGAAAAAGTAAGCTGTGTTTTAATTGCAGACATTTCAAGTCAATATGAAATAACTCCATTGGAATTAATTTCTAACTGGACATTCATTGTTCCCCGGAATGTGACACCTTCACTCTTAAGTAATTTTATCATTAAGTTCCAGTCTAATTTCCAACCAGAGAGAATCTACGAAGACACCTCAGTGTGTACTAAGAGAGGATACATTGATGAGAATTCAAAATTGGATGCATTTATAGAGTACACAAAACGTAAGGACAAACATATTGTATTTCACAAAGGGGATGAACCTGTGTACAAAGAGCCGATAGCTTTTTCAATCGATGGCTGGAATAGTGAGTATTTTTATTCAAGGCTGCAAATCCTCATGCACTCAGGGATTTATAACATATGGGATAAATATTATAAAATTCATTATCCAAACGAATGGGAGAAGGAATTGGATGCATTGCGAAAAAATGAAAATGAAGTTAAAAATCAAGATGAAGATTTGGCATTATCGTTGAAGTCAACAATCATTTCGGTGTTCTACATTTATTTGATAGGCCAATCTATTGCCGCGGTTTGTTTCGGTGTCGAGTGCTTGCCTCGTATAATACGCCATCTTCTACAATTATTTATAGTTGTAATCTCACAATGTTTGAATATTTAATGTGTACTTACGAAAGTTGTCTATGTATTTCATTCATATGGCTTTTGAGTTCATTCAAAAATTAAATTATCTTGTATCATTATATATGCTCTAATATACTATTTACTCTGGTTAAATAAGGAGACCCTATTTATGTAGTTTCTAAATGCACTCAAATCGATCGTATCGCGGTTACTATGCATGTCGCACTTAATTTTGACATAAGATATGAGCAGTCAATCATTTTAATGATGAAATTTATATTTAGTATGCACGTAAAATACATAACATCGGTCCAGTAAACACTATTTCAATAAAACTCAATAAAAAATAAATTACATGTCTCTTATGCAAATCTGCAAAGTTTCCTCCGATTTCCACGTCCAGCAGATGTGGATTGGCACGTCAAACCCGGACAACATGGATCATCCCCATCACCACCACATCCAGTGTTGAATTGATTGCAATCACTTTGTCGTTTCTTTCTTTCCCCAAATACAATGTCTGCTCGCTCTGGGTTGAGACATTCCACATTCAAATCATGACCAGCTTTTCCTATTCGTAATATTTAAGAAATTTTTCAAATTAAAGTATGTAAATATGTATTAAAGTATGTATTAAAGTACATAGATGTACTAAAATCTTACCGAAGCAATCAATATGTCCATCTTCCTGCCTTCCATTGATATCAGGCTCTGATTCAGATCCTTTTGTAATTATTGCAAGGGAAAGGATGGTAACCATTATCAGAAATCTATAATGTCCGAACATTTTTTTAAAAATCTGCAAACTTAGTTTTGCCCTAAAAAATTGGAACTAGTTGAACAGAAGCTGTTAGTTTTTGGTACAAACTTAGAGCTCAAATCAAGTTGAGAGTGTAGAATTGTCATTTAAGAAGTAACACTGCCTGCAATATTAGCAATTTAAATTAATTTTTGTGTGAGTGATTAGACACACAGAATATATATACGTCTACGTCATCAAACTGAAAGTGAAAAGAACTAATTGCACTAATTTGTAATTTAATGGTTCTGCATGGTTATTACAAGTTACCAGACACATAATACATTTTAACTTCAACACAGAACAGACACTTCATTCAAAAAAACTTTCCTATCTCAATTACCATTAAGTACATAATTATCATAAACCATGACCTACTGCGAAAAGTTTGAGAATCTAAATAACCAATTAAGTAAATAAGCCATAACATGAATAAATATACGGACCATCTATCTATTTAAGTCGATTTAAAGTCTAGAGTGAATGATTTGAGCTTTTCTGAATATTTATTATGAATTGTAAAAAGAATACCGCACAATGGGCATGGAAAAGTGCTTTCTGTCAGAATTGTCTTCATTTTGGTATGTTGTAGCCTTTGATGAACAACTTTTGTGAAGGAATCGTCTCCGAACCTAACCGTTTCGCAGTCATCAATACACATGGGGCATGGGGGACCTGAGCCGAGCATTCCAGCCTCCTCCGTGCCCACCTGTGTAGTGGTAACTTTAGAACTGTTAGGAATTTGGGGGTGGTTCCATCACAAAAGTTGTTTAGGAGGTAAAAGGCTACAACATATCCAAAATGAAGCCAATTCTGACAGAATGCAATTTTCCATGCCCATTGTGCGGGATTTTTTGGCTAGGTAAACTATGACCCTGAATCTTGAAAAATCAGAAGGTGATCATATCGATTTCTTGTTCAACATCATTAAATTCACAAACCGTACATGTTTTAGTACATTTTTGAAGTACATCCTTCACAAAAGGAATCGGATATGATGCCCGAAGTGTATCGAAACAAATATGTAATAGAACTATGAACACTATGTAAAAAAATAGAGAAGTGAAAAGTGAATCGTTGTTTGCAGAGTTCTCCAATGCCAAACAAATAAATTCTAACAATGAATTGTGTATCACATGTACTAAGCACATAAACATGGGTGGTTCTCGCTCATTTATAATTCATCCAAAATATCCTGTCATACTCGATGATTTTTGTGAAGTGTTGCGGTTGCGGTATGTTGTCGAGTAATGCCACCTTGAAACAATAAAGAATGTGTTTGTAACGGACACGCGAGAGAAATCATACCGACCTTGAATATAATCGTACATCGAAGAAGAATTCTTGACATTCGTTCGTGAACTCTGAAGAAATTATTGGAGTTCGGTCTATGTAAGTCAGTATGGAGGTGCTACATATTATCAAGCTTTTAGTTATAGCGATTTTTGAATTCGAAATATCTGTTGCAATACAACGCAATAAAGAAAAGTCTTACCAGATAAGTAACTTGAACTCTGTGCTCGAGGAATTTAAGCACTGTCATATTAGATTGGACTTCATTGATGTACCAGATATTCAGATTGAATCAGGACACTTGGGACTACCCATTTCATTTCATTTCAGGCATTGCTTCAACAGACATCAAAACTTGACCTCAGAGGAAAACTTACTTGCCGTGTGTTAATATTGATTTCTCAAGATTTGAAAAACCTTGGTTCTAATATCTTGGAAAATCGGTTGGGAAGGAGACTGGAATATTGTGGACTTTATGAATTTAACTACTGTTTTGAACTCCAAACATCCGTCATTCTTATTTCCTTCTCAGGATCCTCGAATGCACTTGGTTTAACGGAAAGGATAGCCAGGTTTACTTTTCAGAATCGGGATAGAATGAAGAGAGAATTTATTTTATTTCACACATGTGTAGTGAATCGAACAATCTATGATGATTACACTATTCTCAGCTCGACAGTTATGAAAATATTCGGTGCACAATTTGTATGGGATTCACTCCAGACTGATATCCTAGGAGCAAACGACAGCGCTAGATCGGAATACCACGTTTCTGTTTAAAGCCGTTAAGAGAGAGAGATGGACAAATTGAGGATGGAGACACAAAACGGATTAATAATTGGACTTTGGGGATTTGTTTCAATTGTCATTACAAACGAGTATCGTAACGTGTTCGTGGTTGACAAAATCATCCCTTCCCCGTTAACACCAACAATAAAAAACTTCTCACAAGCACATAC
>JAQGCB010000559.1:0-20713 GCA_034698835.1 Protaphorura tricampata
GATAACTTTGTCGTAAATCGGAATATCTGGCCCGGCGTACAATTCATAAACTTCAGGACAAAGACTTGGTTCCAATGTCAATTTTTGAGCAATTCCTTCAACTAACTTTCGTTCTTGAGACACAGTTTTAGCAAAATTAGACTCAAAATTATTAATGTTAAATTTGGATTCAACATGTTGATCTACGCCAACCTTTTCTGGAAAAACTACAACCAAGGCCTTTGTGGCTGAAATAAGTTGACCTGGTTCGATGTCCTGAGCTGCAACAAGCCCACGCCCTCTTCCATCAATTTTTTGAACTTTGACTGGCCCCACGTAGTCCGCGTAGTCATCATGTCGAACGGCACCTTCGTTGAACAATTTCAATATGTCGTATTCTCCAGTCTTTTGTTGTTTCAGCATAATTTTAGTCAATTTCAACAATTCTGAGAACAATTTCTGATTTCTTGAATCCAAACTTTCCAAATTTTGAACTGACTCCAGAAATACGATTGCTTCTTCAAGACGTTGTAAACCCAATAGTGTCTTTCCTTTGCGGTACAATCCCTTGATGTGAATAGGGTCAATTTCCAGCAATTTGTTGACGTCTCCAAGGGCATTTCGAAAGCAATCCATATTCAGGTAAGCCGCAGCACGATTCGACAACATGTCACAGGTGACCGTGAGTGCGACTTGCACACCGCTACCAGTACCAGCGATATTATTCAAAAACAACCCTTCCGTGTAACATTGAATGGCTTTCTGATATTTTTTATCCACGAATAATTTATTCCCTTCATTCTTCCATTCAATTGCCGATTGTGGTGGAGATTTAATCCATTTCTGCCATTTTCTTGGGATTTCTCCCTCCCATTTGACCCCTGGGAATAATTCTTGAGACAATAATTCAGACATTAGAAAAACATCAGCGGGGTTGTCGCATTCAACTACAAATCCGCCATCAAGTGCTGATTTGAACCAAGGATTTCTGATTGCTAAGATTTGGGCCACAGGTAAATCTTGGAGAAGATCGTCGGGTTTCCATCTATCCGACGTAGAATAATTGTAGAGAGCAAGTCGAATTCCATATTGACCGCTTGGATCTTCAACCACTGTCCTGACTGCAGTCATTCTGATGGATGGGGCCAATGTACGACATAAGAAATATTTCCCTTCCAAGATTTTGCCAGCATTTCTTGTTAAGGTCGGGATATCAACTCGATTGACTGCGGTCAATTGGGCAGGGACAGAAGATCGGAATCCAGGCAATATCGTTTGTGCAAAGTTTTGAGGCAAAGTAGAAAACTTCTTAGCCATGTTAAAACCTGCTTCGAATTCAAAGAATAGGAATGACTTGTCTGTATTGCAACAACCTGGGGTCATGTGGAATTCCAGGTTTCATAGCCAACATTATTTTCCGAAATGTCTCTGTCCCTTCCAATATTAATATGACTCGGACTTCACCTAAAAACAAAAAATATAGAAATCAATGACACTATTGCAATTAAATACACAGGACTCAGGGCGTCAGGGTTGATAATTACTTCAAATTCTCGCATTCAGTCAACAAACGTACTAATAGAAAATAGGTATAATAATTTAAAATAAACAAACCAAATTGTTGGATTCCAAAACTAAGATTCCCTTTTTGCCACACCAGTCAGTCTCGTCTTTGGACTTTGGGTGATCTGGAGAGTTAGAAGATTGTAAGAATAATTTTAATTTGGTGATTAGTTAATTGGTTTGTATTTTTCCGACTGTCTCGCAAAAACTACAAATTAGAAAATTAGAATTGGTAGGTAATTATAATTTCTCAACTTAAAGATAGATGATAGATGGTTACCTATTATTATTGATTAGATTTTTCCAACTTTGCACGACCAATTAATTGTTTAATTCACTAGTTGTTGATTCTCAGTTACCAAAAAATTAACATAAACAGATAATTTTATTAAAGTAACGTGTACAGTACAGTACTGGCAGTGGCAGTAGTACCTTCAATATTTTATTATTGTCATCGTCGTCCTTCCAAAATATTTCAAGGTCACTGGAATTAAATTAACGCGGTATCTGACAAGTCCCGGAAAATAAAGTACTCAATGCATGTTCATGTTTCTGATTGCAGTTAACGTACAGGTAGGTACAGATACAACGGTGCATTAATTTATTAGTTTATATTAATTGGATATCAATTGAAGCTGATCTGTTTTGTTTTGGCCATGGAAACCTATGTAATTCAAAAACCATTTAGACACGGTCCACTCCTAACCACCTACATTATAACATTAAGTTCAATTCTATATTACTACAACGCATTCTTCTGTTGAATAAATCAATTGAATAAAATTAAAAAGGTGAAGCAATTTTTAATTAAAACTGAACGAGGAACTTTTACTTTTGTGTCAAAGTGGAATTCTAAAAGTATTCACAATGTACATAGTTGTTGTCAACCATTTCATAATAAGATTTTGTCCTTCGAATCACCAACCAAACCAATAATGCAATATTGAAAATGTTACAAATACATGGTTGCGGTTGTTAGACGCAAACTCTCAAGCAAACTTTAACGAAAACCGTTTAAAAACTCCAGCTACAACGAAGAATGATTAGAATTTAAATAAAAATTATTTTAAAAAAAATTATTAGCGAACCATCATTATACCATAACGAGTACAGCGTGCAACCAAAAATAAAATACATGTATTTTATTTTTACAAATTTCAGTGAAAGAACAACGACAGATTGAATTGATGAGTTGTTGTTTATAATTTGACTATAACACTCTTTTTTTTTAACCATTTTTTCAGTTTTACACTTCTCAAAAGTCGGTATGCCTTTCGGAGGACTTCAGCCATTGTAGCTCCAATTTTTAGTAATACACACTTTAAATATTTTTTTACTAAAATGTAGCATTCCTTGAATATGAACACTAAGCATATAGCAATGCAAACGAGATATATATAAAATGCAGTCGCAAGGCTAGAATCTAATTTGAGCGGTTTAGGTGTTACTGGTTGATCGTAACGCCCTCTCACGCGCAATCGAAGACTAAGTGTCTCATAAAATTCCAAAAACTTGAGCCACTGCATGTAAATTCCAGATTGAATTAAATGATGGAGTCGTTCTCGAATGAGCCCGTCATCTTCTTCCATTCCATCAATTTCAATTCCAGAATGGACAGTTATATTTGTGTCTTTCCCCTTGTACATTTCCTTGTTACCATCACTATCATATTGTCGCAGTTTTAGAATTTCGTTGTCAAGTCTCGACGAGTGACCTACATATGCAACCTTGTTGCATTCCAAAATAAGTGGTTTCCCATGATTCACCAGTTCTTCTGGTGGCGATAAATTTTGGCACATATTTTTATACATGTCTCTGTTGTAACTGCTACTATCATTTCTACTAAGGAACGTTAACTTTACACCAAGCCATGTGTCTACGGCAGTTTCTTTCAATGAACTCTCTCCCATGCCTACCTGTAAGGCATAATCCTCATCATTTTGAACATGAATCTTGTAGTTATTTGCACCCAGATCTAACAAAGACTCTAGCCTTGACTCTGGAAGTGGGGAGGTCACGTCCACTACCACAATTCCTCTGTATGCATTGGTAAGAATCAGACAAACCAAGAGGGTTGGACACAAAACCAAATACATGTAGGAGTGACCTCTAGTGAGAACGGACTTTAAACTCACACCCTGTTCGAGAATATAGCCAACTAATAACAGCGGCATGCTTTGTTCGACATTTTTCAATTTCAAGATGACATGAAGGAAAATCGCGACTGTTAGCAAAGTTGTCGATATAAATGCCCATGTCACCAGGGTGAACGGTTTGACATATCCTTCAAATGTGAGTGCACGTCGGATTCCGTCACACGTGATGAAAGTATAGAATTCTTCATTTGTTTTGAAATAGTATGAAGTGGAGTGTCGAACGTCTCCGAGACGAATGCTAACTTTTGAATATGGGATGAACACTTCCGCCTCGCATTCTTCAAGGAGAGCGTTCTGATTGAGCGTGTCATCAGTGATTGTAGAATTAGGGTATTGGTCTAGTAATGGAGACAGGAGGACCATGTATTTAAGTTTCACCTTTCCTCCCTTGTATTTCTTCAGGTGTTTGGAGTTGAAATAAATACTTGAAGGGAACGGTGTATCAACAGTACACTTTCTTATCTCTGGATTCATTAGTCGGAAGTGGAAACTTCCACAAAGACGTCCGTGTTGGTTTCTGTACAATTTGTCCAACTCTGAAGTATTGTTCATTGTGTGATCCAGTTTGTAGATTTGTTTTGAATCAACTGAACACAACAAACCGATTGCTTCGGACGGAATTCCTGTTACATCGTGAATAAGATAAAACTTGTAGTATTTAAATTTGAAACCAAAATATGTTGGAAATGACTCTCTGTGGTCAACTGTTTCCCAGAATAGAGTTTTAAAACTTTCTCTCTCCTGGATATCATGGAATGTTTGAAAAAGGCACACATAAACTTTTGGATAGCGTACATAATCCGAAGAGGTATGATACCCTTGTCCAACTCCTTCCAACGTACCGTCGAATGTAATTGTAAATCTTTGGTACAGATTGACAATGATGAGAAGGTCATCTATTTGCTTTGCAGTCGCTCTTGGCGGTAGAATTGCAAAATGTGCAATACAAGAGTACTTCTGAAAAAAATTTGCAAGGAAATACCATCTTCTCGTTTCTAATATATCTCCTGTCTTCTCCACAAACAAATTGATGTATCTATACCCATGAATTGTACGCATAGCGTCCACATCTGCAAGAAGTACAGGAATTTCAGGTTGGGTAAAAGGTGGAGATGAGTCATATAAATCTTCATTTGACGATTCAAAAGTTAGAATTCGTAATTGGCACGATTTAAACGGAGTGATGTATTTATTAATGTTCAACATTCCGGGAGATGGAGTCAAAATCGGTGTACTAACAGCAATATCCAAAATATTCACGGCTGCAACAATAATAATAGTGAGAAGAGTGCGGAATATTTGATGAGAACCCATCATTTAGTTTCTGAGCTGAATGATTCGATAAGTGTTTAAACGTTCTGTATTGGAGTTGCCGATTGCAGTGTGTATTTCACTTCGACTGTTGAACTACGATTTGAAAAAAGCTTTAAGAGTTGGTATCTCCATCACTGAAACTGTAATGAACTGAACTCCCAAACAGGCGAAGTGAGAATACTAGAACGGAATATCATTGTCATGTGAGCGAGGTCGTATGAAGTTTTGTCCTTAGGTAATTATTTTTCTTTATTCGAATTTCTATTTACCCTCCATGCCTTATAGTCCGAATGTAAAAAGAACTATTGCATGTTTTGAAAAAGTATACACCAATACCAATATGATTACGAACTATCGGAATAGGTCTCCGCCAGGGAATTTATTGTACTTGTTTGTACTGATACATGTCACGCGATGCGGTGATACGTCTCTCTTTTTCAATATCGCCTTATGTAACCCATTGGGAATTGGATGTCAGTGTCAGGAGCGGAATTAATATTAACATTAACTGTGATTACAGTCGGAATTGACTTTACAGTCGGAATTGACTTTTACATTCGGAATTGACTTTTACAGTCGGACTCGGAACTCATTGCTAAATCAATGTTACATTTCTTGAAATGTGTATTGTATGAGAAATGATGTCGATGACTTTAATAAACACTTGTCAGTATCAGTATCAGTATCAGTATCAGTATCAGTATCAGTATATCCTGTAGGTATGAATATTTAAATCTAAAACATGTGTGGCGAATCCGAAAACCATCCCGGAAATAATTTTAATCTGAACTCGAACCGGAAATTGTAATATTTTTGTCAGGATTGAGAATTGGGACGACTCGATGGATTTGGCTGGATCTTAGGATATATGCTGTGGCCCTTGACCTCTTGAACAACTTTTGTGAAGGAACCCTTCGAAAATCCTCACTGTTTCCTCTTATGGTGACGAAGACGATGTCCCTAATTAATTCGAGTAGGTATGTAAATCTGGCAATGTTAGGATTTTCTGAATGGTTCCTTCACAAAAGTTGTCCAGTTAAGTGAATAAATTCCTTTAGATCAATTGTTGAAATTCATGGAATTGGACGCAATCCAAAACCTGGAATAACCCTACAGTAACTCACTAGTCTATGCTTCTATGCTTCATCGTGGAAATAAAACTGTATATAAGGAACGCATATGAAAGAGTACCATAATATCAAATATTTATTACAACTAAAAAAAAAATGGTTTCAAAAAATTAGACAAAGGCATACATTAATGGAAATCATATTTCAGTTTTAATACATTCTACACGTGCGGAATTGAAGAATTTCAAGTGAAGCGTTCCCCATCCATCATTGACATCATTGATCACTGCCACAAAAACCCAGGTGTTTCCTCACAAAGTAATGTTGTATTGTTCCAGCGTAACCAAACTATCCTTCGCAACCACTCTGACCATATCTAAAGTTCCATAGAAAATCATGACTTCCTTCTTCAACGTAGCAATCCATTTATACACTTTTTTCCTGTTTCGTTTTATGAAATGAAGACCTATTAAGTCGAGACAAGATTCAATTGCCAATTTTTTCAATGGTGAGTTGATAGTGAGATTATAACACTTGGTCACCAAATCGATAGACGTTTTGAATTTTGGATTCTTTGGATCGACGCAATATTTGGCCAAGTCAATCATTGGGTAAGCCAGGGTTGGGTTTAACTTTAAATTTGGAGTTTGACCTTCTCTAGCCAAATCCCAGACATTTTTTAAACATGACAACATAAAATCATATTCCTCGTTACCGTCACCGTCACCGTCATCGTCTTTCCTTGCATATTCATTTGTCCAGTATTTATGGATTTTCTCCAATAACTCCATCCTCTTCCGACCTTCCACCGAATCATCCCGATCAATTTGACACAATCGACATTGACAAACAAATCCACGCGTCATCATGAATTTTTCACGATTTTCGTATAATTCAATCGCACCCTGATAAGGGATCACAATTTCTTCACCCTTGTGAATCTTTTTGATTGCCCTCACAAACAACATGTCGCCAAAATCTCTCCAGAGAGCATTAGCGTCCCAACAACTGTGATTGTAAAAAGATGGGAAAATCCAAAGACCAACTGATGTTCCATCCTCACTTGAAGGATCATGCCCAATTCTAACTCTTCCGCCAAATATATTGAAACTACAAATGGCATCAATTCTTTGCATGTCTACCATATGGTCGCCATCTCCTTTTTCGATGCCTTCGTCGTAAATCGGCATATCTGGCCCAGCATACAATTGATAAACTTCACGACAAAGACTTGGGTCCAATGTCAATTTTTGAGCAATTTTTTGAATTAATTTTTGTTGGCCCACAGTTTTAGATAAATTAGACTGAAAATTAAGAATGAATTCATCTTCGATCTGTTCACCTTGGTCCGGCTGTTCTGGGAAAATTACAACAAAGGCCTTTGTGGCTGAAATAAGTTGACCTGGTTGGATGTCTTGAGTTGCAACAAGTCCACGACCTTTTCCATCAATTTGTTGAACTTTGACTGGGCCCACATAGTCAGCACAGTCATTGTGACGCACTTCTCCGTCATTGTACAATTTAAATATGTCATATTCACCAGTCTTTTGTTGTTTGAGCAAACTTCTAGTCAATTTCAACAATTCTGTGAACAACTTTTGACTTCTCAATTCCATATTTTTTAAAGTTCCAGCCGCGGTCAAAATTTCGATTGCTTCTCCGAAACGTTGTAAACCCACCAGTGCCTTGCCTTTCCGATAAAATCCCTTAATGTGATTTGGGTCAATTTCCAATACTCTGTTCACGTCTTCAAGCGCATTTCCAGAGCAATCCAAACGCAGGTATGCCGCTGCACGATTTGACAACATTTCACACATGACTGTAACGTCCGCATCTCTCCCTGCACCAGCGACGTCCTTCAGATTCAACCCTTCAGTATAGCATTTAATGGCTTTTTGATAATTTTGATCCACAAATAACTTATTCCCTTCATTTCTCCGTCCAATTACTGATTGTGGTGGACATTCAATCAATTTTTGCCATTTTCTTGGGATTTCCCCCTCCCATTTGACCCCTGAGCAGAATGCTTGAAACACTGGTTCAGAAATGAAGACAACATCTTCGGGATCCTCACATTGAAGTGAAAATCCGCCATCTTGTGAGGGTCGGAAGCAAGGATTCCTGATTGTCAAGATTTTGCCCACATGTAAGCCATGAAAAAAGGCATCGGATTTCTGTTTATCCGAAGCGGAAGAATTGTAGACAGCAAGTCGAATTCCTTGTTGACCTCTAGGGTCTTCAACGATTGTCATGATGGCAGTCATTTTGATGGGAGGAGCCAGTGTACGGCAGAAGAAATATTTCCCCTCCAATATTTTGCCAGTATTTTTGACTAAGGTTGAGATGTCAACTCGTCTGACTGGTAGGAGCAATTGGTCTTCAGGGACAGAAGGTCGTAGTGCAGGCAATCCAGGTCTTCCAGGTGAGGTTGTTTGTGGTTGGGGTAGATTGTAAAGCGAATACATAGCAGGCAAAGTCTTAGTAAGGCCTTCGAATTCACAGAAAAGGAAGGACTTGTTTGTGTATTTGGCCAACTTCCTTGGGTCATTCGGAAATCCATCTCTCATAGCTGACGTTGTTGCCAGATTTTTTGGATCCATTATCGCCTGTCACTTCCAAGAAAAAATATGACTCGGACTTCACCTACAATAAATAAAATTAGTGACATCGCAAAATTGCTTTTATCAAAAATCAAACTCAACAGAAGACTAATAGCAATGACTAACAATTAACTGAATTTTTTTCGTTTATATACACTGACTAAAGAATTATTGAATATTTTGTGACTAACAAAATTAGTTGGATTCCAAACAAAAACAATTTATTTTGCTACACTGGTTGCAGTTGTGTGGAATATAAGTACACACTATTCAATAACTATGCTTAAGCGTTGTAGATTTGTAGAAATAAAACCAACGAACATAATCCAAGAACCCAGACCAGAATTCAAAATAGTATAATACCAAATATTTATTTCATATAAACTATTTTTACGGTCTCTAAAACTTTAAAAAAAGAAATGACCAAAATAATACATTAATGGAAACTATCTTTGAAAACATTTGGAATGGAATTTCAAGTGAAACGTTCACTATTCAAGTCACACATTATTTGTCACTGCTATTACAAAAAGCCAGCTCAAAAATCCTGGTTGTTTCTTTCCATCAAAGCCATCAAATTCTCAGGTCCGTAATAAATCAAGAGTTCTTCCTTCAATGCTTCCGACCATTTCTTCCTTTCCTTCATATTTCCACGCATAGAGTGAATATCAATTAATTGGACACAAGCTTGAACTGCCAGTTCTTTCAATGGTGAATTGGTAGTCAGGTCATAACACTTGGTCAACAAATTGACAGACTTTTTGAATCCTTGTCTGTTGGGAAAGTTGGGATTGAAGTAATATTGAGCCAACTCCAGCAATGGGTAACCCAGGGATGGGTTTATCTTCCGGGTTTAGGGTTCCGGCCTTCTTTGTCCAAATCCCAGATATTTTCAAAACAGGTCATCATAAGATCAACCTTCTTTTGTTCGTCATCGTGATTCATCCCATAATCTTTAATTTCACAGTATTTTTGGATTTTCTCCAATAACTCCACCCTCTTCCTACCTTCCGTCGAATCATCCCGGTCAACTTGACACAATCGACATTCACAAACAAATCCATGTTTTTTCATGATTTTTTCACGACTCTCGTACAATTCAATCGGACTCTTATAAGGGATTAAAATTTCTTCCCCTTTGCGGATTTTCCTTAATGCCCTCACGAACAACATGTCTCCAAAGGTTGTCCAGTGCGCGTTGCAGTCCCAACAACTGTGATTGAAGAAGGATGGGAAAATCCAAAGTCCACTTGACGTTGCATGATCACGCAAAAAGGTATCTTCGGTTTTGATAGGATCTATTATCAATTTCCCACCAAATGAATTGAAACTACAGATGGCGTCAATTCTTTTCATGTCTACCACGTGGTAGTCATTTCCCATTTCAACTCCATTATCCGAAATCGGCAAATCTGCTCCAGCATACAATTGATAAAGTTCACGACAAAGGCTTGGTTCCAATGTCAATTTTTGAGCAATTTCTTGAACCAACTTTCGTTGAGTCGCAGTATTAATCCAATTGGTCTCAAAATTAAAGTTGAATTCAGCTTCAGCACCTCCTGGACCCAGCGGTTCCGGAAAAATTACAACAAAGGCTTTGGTGGCTGAAATAAGTTGACCTGGTTCGATGTCTTGTGTTGCAACAAGTCCAAGCCCTCTTCCATCAATTTTCTTAAGTACGACTGGGCCCACAAAATCTGCACAATCAATGTGATGAACATCTCCGGCCATGAACAATTTCAATATGTCGTATTCTCCAGTCTTTTGCTGTTTGAGCAAAATATCAGCCGATTTCAATAATTCTGTGAACACCTTTTGATTTTTAGGATCCAACTTTTCAACCGACTTCAAAAATTTGATTGCTTCTTCGAATCGTTGTAAACCCAACAGTGCCTTGCCTTTGCGGTACAATCCTTTGAGGTGATTTGGATCAATTTCCAATAATTTGTTCACATCTTCCAGTGCATTTTGAAAGCAATCCAAATTCAGATAAGCCGCAGAACGATTTGACAACATATCACACATGACCTTCACATTCATAATGTTCCTGGCATCTGCGCAATCTTTGAAATTCAACCCTTCCGTATAACATTGAATGGCTTTTTGATATTTTTGAGCCACGAATAATTGATTCCCTTCATTTTTCCATTCAATTGCCGACTGTGGTGAAGATTTAATGAATTTCTGCCATTTCCTTGGAATTTCTGCCTCCCATTTGACCCCTGGGAATAATTTCTGTGCCATTAATTCAGACACTACCAAAACATCTGCTGGGTTGTCACATCGAAGCATAAATCCACCATCACGTGTGGATTTGAACCAAGGATTCTTGATGGCCAAAATTTGGGCTACAGGTAAATCCTCAAGAAGAGAGTCGGGTTTGCCTTTATCCGAAGTAGAATAATTGTAGAGAGCAAGTCGGATTCCTTGTTGACCTCTTGGATCTTCAGCGACTGTCATGATGGAAGTCATTTTGAAGGGTGGAGCCAGTGTACGACATAAGAAATATTTCCCTTCCAGGACTTTGTCTGTATTTTTGGCTAGAGTAGAGATGTCAACTCGATTGGCTGGGGTCAGTTGGACAGGGACAGAAGATCGGAGTCCAGGTGATGTCGTTCGCGACGTGCGAAAGTGACCAGTGTCCGCAGCCATCTTTTTAGCGTTGTCAATATTGGCTTCGTGTTCAAAGAATAGGAATGACTTGTCTGTGTATTGGGCCAACATCCTTGGGTCATTCGGAATTCCAACTTTCATAGCTAACATTCTTTCCAGAATTTCTCGATCCATTATTGTCTGTCACTTCCAATTATTAATATGGCTCAGGCTTCACCTACAAATAATTAAAATGTACATATAAATGACATTGCAATTAAATCCAATACTAAATAACTAACAATCAATTTAAATTCACTCCTTCAAACAACTACTTAACAATAAAATATAAAATTCTTGCCACAAACCAAATTATTGGATTCCAAAAAAAAAAATTTCCTTTCTTGCGACACCAAGCACCAGTTCCGTCTCCGTCGTATTTTGATGATCTGCAGAATTACAAAAATGTAACGATAAAAATTTAATAATTAATTAGTAGTTTTGACGATAAAAAATTATCGGTCAAGTCCTAGACACTGCACTGACCCAATCGTAATATTACAATATAAGCCCATATTTGTTTTGAAAAGTCAATTACAGCAAAATGACGATTTATCCATCCAGCTCTCCCAAAATCAACCAAGGTTTAGAATTAGGTTTTTATTATTCACAAGAAAATCAAAGGATATAAAATTATTAAAAAATTTCAACTTACAGAAGGTTATCTATCTCTTGATTAGATTTTACCAAAACTTTACACGACAATTTAATTGGAGTTATTTTTGTTCACTTCATGGGTTCAGTTTTCCCAAAATTAACAAAGTAATAGATAATTTGTTAATGCGACATCAGTTGCAGGTAGGTTCAATATTTTATTATTGTCTTTCTCCCAAAATATTTCAAGGCCAATGGAATTAAATTAACGCGGTATTATATAACAAGTCTCGGAAAAAAAGTACTCAATGGATGTTTATAACGGTACATTAATTTATTACGTTGACTTGATATCAATTTGATTTATCATTTGGAGTTCGAAAAAAAAGTACGCGCTTCATTATGCCAAATACGACAAAGTCCACTATGCAAATCCACCGTGCCAACATTATAAGTGTGCTCAAATTATTCCAAAGATTCTATTGTACTTCCAAATGTACCACAAATAATTTTTCAAAACATCATATAGCTTTGAGTTATTATTGTTGTGTTCAGAACCTAGTTGTGTAATAAGTCTATTTTTAACGTCGTAATAAGGCGAACTGCCAAGCAAAAAATGGAAGCATACTTTATTTGTACAACTATCCGTAGAAATGTACCCCGACCTTTACGAGTATTATTTAAATTCTTTTCCTGTCTACCATGTGGTGGCCATTTTCTCTTTCGGTGCCATTCCGGCCATCCCCGCGAATCGGTGTAATCTGTAAGTCTACAGGTCAAAATTTCACTAGCATTGTAGGAATAAAACAAAATGAACACAAAATAAATTCAATAACCACAAATACCATAATATAGAATATTTATTTCAAATAAACAGAATATTTATGGTCTCAAAAATTATAAGAAAAGAAGGAAAACAAGAGCTTAAGAGAACGTTAGAATGGAATTTGTATTTAAGTTATGATAATTCTAAAAGGAAGCATTTGGAATGGAATTTCAAGCGAAACGTTCACTAGCCACGGTATTATTGGTTACAGTCCCAAAAAAGTTCTTATTTGCTCAAAAAGTAATGTTTAACTGTTCCAAGAAATCCAACGTATTATTACTAAGAACATTTTTGGCCATATCCAAAGTTCCGTAGAGAATCAAGATTTCTTTCTTCAATGTCTCCGCCAATTTCGCGACGGTCGCGACCTCTTCGAAATTTTCATCCATCAAGTTAGCAGCAATTAAACTAACACAAGCGTCAACTGTAAATTCTTTCAATGGAGAATTGATTGTCATGTCATAACATTTTGTCATCAAATTGACAGACTTTCTGAAGTCTCGTCTCACGGGATTGAAGTAATAATGGGACAAGACACGCATTGGGAAAACCAATGATGGGTATATTTTTAAATTTTGATTTTGACCTTCTTTGTCCAAATCCCAGATATTTTGGAAACAGGTCATCATGAAGTCAACATACTGTTGTTCCCCATCATGTTTCTTTCCATCCTTATTTTTCCAGTATTTGTCGAGTTTCCCCAACAACTTCGCCCTCTTCCGACCTTCCGCCGAATCATCCCGATCAATTCGACAAAGTCGACATTCACAAACAAATCCATGATTTTTTAAGAATTTTTCACGATCTTCGTACACTGCACTCGGGTTCAGATAAGAGATCAAAATTTCCTCCCCTTGGTGGATTTTCTTGAATGCTCTCACGAACAACATATCACCATAGATTGTCCAAAGAGCATTGCAATCCCAGCAACTGTGATTCAAGAAGGATGGGAAAATCCAAAGCCCACTTGACGTTCCATCTTTCGATTCATGTACGATTTTGACAGTCTCCTTTGACGTACTTCCGCTAAATGAATTGAAATTACAAATGGCGTCAATCCTTTTCATATCGACCACGTGGGCGCCATTTCCCGTTTCGAGGCTTTCGTCGTAAATTGGAAAATCTGGCCCAGTATACAATTGGTAAACTTCACGACAAAGACTTGGTTCCAGTGTCAATTTTTGAGCAATCTCTTGAACCAGGATTCGTTGAGACATCTTATTCATCAATTTAGTCCCAAAATTTACTTCACCTGGTTGACCTTGACCCAGCTGTTCTGGAAAGACTACAACGAAGGCCCTAGTGGCTGAAATGAGTTGGCCTGGTTCGATGTCTTTCGTCGCAACAAGTCCACGCCCTCTTCCATCAATTTTCTGAACACTGACTGGCCCCGCAAAGTCGGCACAGTCATTGTGACGAATTGTACCCTCGTTGTTCAATTTCAATATGTCGTAATCTCCAGTCCTTTGTTGTTTGAGCAAAATATCAGCCAATTTCAACAATTCAGTGACCAATTTTTGATTTCTTGCATCCAAATTTTTCAAATTTCCAACTGCCTTCAAAAATGTGACGGCTTCTTCGAAACGTTGTAGCCCAAGCAGTGCTTTGCCTTTACGGTACAATCCTTTAATGTGATTTGGATCAATTTCCAATAACTTGTTGACGTCTCCAAGGGCATTCTGAAAGCAATTCAAATTCAAGTAAGCAGCAGCACGATTTGACAACATATCACATGTGACCGTGACTTGCGCATCGCTCCCAGCACTAGCGACATCCTTCAAATTCAACCCATCCGTGTAACATTGAATGGCTTTTTGATATTTTTGAGCCACAAATAATTTGTTCCCTTCATTTTTCCATTCAATTGCTGACTGTGGTGAAGATTTAATGAATTTATGCCATTTTATTGGAATTTCTCCCTCCCATTTGACCCCTGGGAATAATTTCTGTGCCATTAATTCAGACACTACCAAAACTTCTAAGGGGTTGTCACATCGAAGTTCAAATCCGCCATCAAGTGCTGATTTGAACCAAGGATTCTTGATAGCTAAGATTTGGCCCACAGGTAAATCTTGGAGAAGAGCCTCGGGATTCCTACTATTCGAAGTCGAGTAATTGTGGAGTGCAAGTCGAACTCCTTGTTGACCTCTTGGGTCTTCAACTATTGTGATGATGGCAGTCATCTTGATGGGTGGAGTTAGTGTACGACACAGGAAATATTTCCCATCTAAGACTTTGTCAGTATTCAGGGCTAAGGTCAGAATGTCAACTCCATTGGCTGGGGTCAGTTGGACAGGGACAGAAGATCGGAGTCCAGGTGATTCCAGTTGCGTTTGTGCAAAGTTACCAAGTATAGTATTGTCAGCAGGCAATTCCTTCGTGTAATTAATACCAGCTTCGTGTTCACAGAGCAGAAAGGACTTGTCTGTATATTGGGTCACCATCTTTGGGTCATTCCGAATTCCAACTTTCATAGCTAACATTCTTTTAATAATTTCTGGATCCATTATTGTGTGTCACTTCCAAGAATTAATATTTCTCGGGCTTCTACTGCAAATAAATAAAATGTACACATAAATTACATTGCAATTAAACCCAATAATACCCATAAATATAACTAATGATTAACTTAAATTCTCTCATAAAAAAAACTACTATTATAAAATGTTTATCACAAACCAAATTGTTGGATTCCAAAAAGAAAGATATTCCTCTTTCGCCACACCAGCCGTATTTTGGTGATCTACAGAATTACAAAAATGTAAGGATAATTTTAATTTTAATTTTACCATGGTAAATAATTAAGTTTGATATGAAATGAATGACGGTCCAAGAAATCGGTGTAGTCCCCGACATTGTATTGACCATATCTATATAAGGTACAGGTTCATTCAACAAAATAAAAAGCATATCTACTCTTTTTTGTTCAATAAATATTTATCATGACACGGCAATGATTATTCATTATTACTACGTAATTTATCCAGCTGTCATGTCGTTCACCCTTTTACCACGAATTTGAATTCCTTAGTATCTAAACACAAGAAAACCTCCGCTAATTAGAATTTTTAAACTTACGGAGGTTAGATTTATGATTTGATGTTAGATTGATTAGATTTTTCCAACTTTCCACAGAAATTAATTGGAGTTGTTCATGTTCACTTCACGGGTTCAGTTTTCCCAAAATTAACAAAATAATAGGTACAAAGTTGTTAACGTGCACATACCCATACCTTCAATATTTTCTTATTGTCGTCGTGCGTCGTACTTCCCAAATATCTCAAGGTCAATAGAATTGAATCGACGCGCGGCTCGCGGGAACTGACTGACAACTGACAAGTCCCGGAGAATAAAGTACTCAATGTAAAAAAAACTGCTTACCTAATCTATTATTTGTTTGCTGGATGAAATAATTCTAACAAAAAGTCAGGGACGATTGTATAAAATACAGCAATCTTTCATGAAAACTTCCAGTACAAAATAATGTACCTCGAAGGCAACTTATAGAATATTAATTTAAGAGAATTTAAGACCTAAATGGTCTAACACTTTTCTAGATTATGTATGAAATAAAATTCTGACTGGAAGTTGTAAATGACTGGTGAATGAATGAATTTATTTGTTTATTAATACTAATATATATAAAAATAACTTTAAGAAAGCTATAATTTCCCAAATAATTTCGTAATTTACTTCTAATGATTTACTTTGTAAACGACTACTCAAGAAATATTTCAGGAATGCATGAATTTGTGAATCTGTGTGACATATTTATTTCAATTCAAGCCGAAACATCATCGGACAATGGAAACATTTTAGATTTTAATAAAATTCTCTCTAATGCCACGTTTTGTCAAGATCGCTAGATATGGCTGATCCCAGATCCGAAGCTCGCCATCCGGATTTTCGGGATGACCACGGTTCCATTGAAAAACGTTTCCTCGATGCTATATGATGACCTGTCGAGTGAAATAAAGATATCAAATGTAACTGCCAGAATTATAGAACTGGAATTTACCAGTGCTTATGTATGTATGTAGTGCACAAATATAAGATCAGTAAGTATAAAATTGAAAATAATATCACGGATTTGTTTTTATTTATTAAATTATTATCTTTAAAATAAAAATCCAGGTCGTACTACTGGAATTAATTAAGGCAGACACAATCAAAATACCTATACATACTTTTATAATAATGTCAAACTAAATGGTATGATAAAGTCTGAAATCTTACGCAACTTGAAGACAATAGTATGAAACTGTTGACGAAGAACAGTAACCGCCTAGCCTGGCACACCCATTGTCCACGCAACTTGATCCGTAGACACCACAAAGTGTGTATCCTAAATCCGCGTTCAGAATCAGGAATGACATGACCAACAAAATTTTTACTGAATCCATGTTTTGTTATAATGTTTATAAATACAATAAATAGTTCCTTGGAGAATGTGTATTATTTAAACAACAATATTATAGCAATACCAGCTAAATAACTAGTCATAGTTTGAAGAGTACTGTGATGGTTGGTGGTTGTGTCACAAATGAGACAAAACGTTCCGATGGCTTAAGTTAAATACGCCAGGGCCGCCCGAGTTGACGGAATGATGTACTGTAATGCGAACAAATAGCAAAAGTATATAAGTCAGAAATGAAACTATTGTATTCTAGTCATAATTCCGCCCATAGCCAGCGCCCAAAATCTTTGGAACACGAAATGTCACTGTATATTTAAAATATGATTCATCTCATCTCATTTCTCATCATTCATCAAATCATGTGCCGATTACTCTTCTAACTCTAACTAAATATAGATTCTATGGATTACAAAACGTGGATGCTTTAAGATGCGTACTTTTTTGATTTTCTGCACAATAATGTCAATAATATTTATTTAAAATTACGCCATACTAACCCTGCCCTTTTCAATGTCGCCCAAAATAGTTTGAATGGAAAATTCAAGAATAAGAATGTGTGAATCTGTGCCGAGCTGTTGTTTTTATTTTTCATCAAGTATCATGGAACAATTGAAAACGAAATTGAATATTATCCATATTGTCAAATCGCTAGATAGAAAATTGGTTGATTACAGATCCGAAGGTCACCATCATCTGGATGCCCGTGGTTCCATTGAAGAACATTTCCTCATGGTGACTAGAAAAACATAATTTAATGCAAGATTTTTATCGATTCCTGAATTTCATCTAGGTTGTTTTTATTTTCTAAATTCATACATGTCTCTAATATCAGTTGGTGTGTTAACTGCCAGGAATATTTAAGTCGGATATAATTAAAGACAAATTTTCTAAATACTTTCAAAGTTAAAATGTCGTATGTTGTTCAACTATTCAATACAATTTGATATAAATCTTTTCAGTTTGGGGAGTGTATGCTAAATTAATGCCAAACTAAATGTTGCGATAATTTTAAATAATATGTACTACCCCCCGGTACAGAAGCATCCCACATTCCTGTATAGTGAACAACGGCCGCCTCGAGCGGTACAGCCAAGGTCAATGCAACTTGATCCGTCAGTATACAAAGTGTGTATCCTAATTCGCGTTAAGAATCAACAATGACGTGACCAGTAAAAACTTTCCGGAAGCCTTATTTTGATAATTTTTATAATTAATTGCTTGTAATTATTTGTTAATTAGTATTTGTTGTTAAAACAATAAAGTTGAAATATTAGGAAAATATCTGGTTCTATAAGTCAAAAGTCAGAACGGTACTGCGGGTGTCAGAATTGAGACAGAGTATACACTCATATTATTGTGCCATTCTTCTGGTTTGAGTCTTCACGTTTATATGTAATGTATTGTAATTGTATTGTATGTTTTAGAATAATCTGCTTTGTTTTCTCAAATTCAACTAATCAGTAGCGTAGCTGCTAATTTATGACGCCCTCCCAATTTCTGACCCTCAAATTCACTCCGCTTCGCCTCGCAGAATATTTCAATAACCTTGTAATATTTAGCATGAATTCTCAGTATTCTATATGTGAACCAATATTATAAGTAATATTACGGGTAATTATAATTGTTACAATTTTTTACACTAATTTCTAACTCGCGTTAAAGTATTATTAACAGCGTTTAGAACTGTTAGAAGTTCTTTATAGGGAAAGTCGAACATAATCCACCTAAGTTCGATATTTTTTCGGAATCTAATATCCAATCTTGTGTATTTTGTGATATTTTCCCGGCATGAGAATGCGGTGGTGGCATGGCGCCATACCGTCCCATTTCTGTGAAATGGCTTCAACATGTATAGCTGCGCCACTAAAACATTAGTTGAAACATTGTAGCACCACACATCTCTCTATATTTTTAATACAATACAAATATACGATTCATTTCATCATTCTCGAGATCAGATCATGTGCCGATTACTCATCACGACAGCTACTCAGCTAAATATAACTTTTATGGATTACAAAACGTAGGATTAACGTATCCTCTCTAATAATAAATAATTTAAGACGGAGAATGTTTTAATTTTATACACACTACTGTAGGCATATAGTATTAAAAATTAGCCTTCGTTTTTTGTTTCACATTTTGTAAAAATTGACTTGTCAAGTCAAGACATCCAGAAAGTTTTCAAAAAAATGTGCATATTTCTCATTTTTATCCTAAAATCTGAGATTGACTTGTCTAGTTTCATAAAAACTGAACCGATTTTTTAAAACTCAGAAAGACAAAGCGTGGTACTTTTTTCTCGACAAAAATTTGAATAGAATGCATTTTTTTATTATTCATATTTTTATTTAATATTTTACTAGTAAAGTCGTACATAATTTGCCATGAAATGTCGATATTTTTAATACTTTATGAAAAAACTTGTTTAGTGTGTTTGGAGCGCAGAATCAATATCCATGCAAAATCTAATTTTGTTTGATTATTTTTTATTTCTTGGGCAAAATGTATGAATCATCAAGCGCAGTCTAATTTTCCTTGTACCTAATAGTTATTTTACTGCTATAAGCCGTCCCGCCCGCATTAACTTCCCGTCTCTGCACTGCATTTCTTGAGAAATGGGTGCTATGAAATATAACCAACTACCTAAACCTATTCGCATTCGCGAAAAAAAACGCATCTCTAAACCTTTGATTTTCACACTAGTTAGTCTCAACATTCACGGAATAATTAGGTACTCACTCATAGTGGCGACTGGCGACTCAGAGTTTTTGTCAACAATAATTTCTTGAGAATTATTACTACATCCGTAGCACTCAATTATATTTGTTAAAGAGAACACTGATAAAATCTAACGCATGTTAACAAAATTTTCAAGAGAAAAATAAATGCAAACATGTTTTTTTGCAGAACTATTTTATTTTACAGTTACATGTTTACAGTTATAGATTAACATAATTAATTAAACCGGTACATTTTGAAGAATAATAAATACATAATTTAAGCTGGAGAATGAATTGATTGATTGATTTTATGCACACTCTGTAGGAACAGCAAAGCTCTCCACACCTTGGTATCGGGCGGCCGCTCCAAGACCTCGTTTAGCAAATCCTTGCCAGAGTGTGCATTGATTGGCTCCACCATTATTCACTCGATCAGCCTCCAAAATGGCATCACGTGCTTGGACAAAATTTGGATTACATGGTTGTAATTTCATTCCATCGATAATGAGTTGAACCATTTTAACATTTCCACCCGTAGAATTAACATTGAACCAATTTGAGTCAAATCCGTTCTTCTCAACCATGCTCCAGAACACATCATACAAAATCACTGCCCAAACTTCACCTAGTTTTAAAAAAATACTCAATCGTTTCAATTTTTCTCCAAATGTATTTTATTTATTTAAGAAAAAATGTTGAATTACCTTTAGCATGGACACCTGAGTATCCTGGACGTACGACGTAAGCATAAGTGGATGGATTAACGCTCAAACTAGTTGAATACTGTAAAAAAGAAATGATTTATTTAAATTAGAAAGT
>JAQGCB010000560.1:0-20697 GCA_034698835.1 Protaphorura tricampata
GCTTCACTTACTCAGTTAAGAACTGAGCGAGAAGAAAAAAAATCAATTAAATTAATTTAGACGAGTTAAAAAATTCCAAAATCACTGGGATATGTTGGCATGTTCGGATTTTCATACATCTGAGTGATTTTGGAATTTTTTAACTCGTCTAAATTAATTTAATTGATTTTTTTTCTTGTCGCTCAGTTCTTAACTGAGCAAGTGAAGCTAGACAGATTGAGGTAGCCGTGAGGAAACCGGAGTTGGTTTCAGATTATACTTGCGCACTGAATGGCAAGTGTTTGAGTGATAAGGCACCACCAACACCAACTAGGAATAGAGTGACAATCAGTCTCAAAACATAAAATTACAAGAACATACAAATTATCCGTGTAACTAACTGACCAAGACCACCATCCCAATCCCAATCTGTGTACAACTTCACTTACTCATTTATGAACTGAATTTGACGAAAAAAAACAATTAAATTAATTAAAACATGTTGAAAAATTCTGAAATCACTCATTGCCATTATCGTGGTTTCACACGCTGGATTGATTCGATACGTTTTTATATCTATTTAATTAATTTAATTTATTTATTTTCTTTTATTTTAGTTCTTAGATCAGTAATTTAAGTTAAGCACCTAGGCATATTGGGGTTGGTAAGGTGTGAATTTGTATGCTCTCGTACATGCATCGTTGCATGTGCTTTGACACTGATTGCCACTCTCTACCTACTTGGTGGTGCCTTATCACTGAGTAATTGTCATTCAATCCGCATACAAACCAATGTGATACAGACAAGCGAATTCGTCGATAGCTCAACCATTACTAAAATGAGCGTAATTTTTTTTTTCTTGCACTAAATACTCAAATTTTCTGACTTTTTGCAAACCAACAAGAGTAAATTGTTGTGCACTGCCTTGTACCAGATCCTATGATTCGTTGAAGAATTTCTTCATTCCTTGGATTCTCTATTGAATAATTGCACGATATGTATTTGATTTATTGATACGGTCATTTGAGTGTTTCAGTCAAAGTTTACATCAGCAAATTACAGAAAGCTACGAGAAGTATTATTTGTAAGATATTTTTGCTGTTCGCCACCACCGATATTCCAGAATTTGTTTGCTTTGCCGATTTCGCTTTCTCTGTCACAATTGTCGTCAGAATTGATTCAGTTGTTTTATCTCCACCGTCCACATCTTGTGTAGAATTCATATCCATCGAAGGCATTGTTGAATTTAGATCTGCTGCAAAATGTTACGAAAATGTACATTATGTTATTTGGTGAAATCTGACCAATATAAGCTACAGTAAAATCTGTTCCGCGATCTCATGCCATATCCCTTGTAAAGTAAGACCATCTGGAACAAACTGGTCACGTATTGTGGACCGATTTCAGCATTTTATATCACATTTTTAATTTACCAGAAATTTCATAGACAATAGGGCAGAGTTTTTGTGGACAATCATCCTTATTTCCTTCACTGCAACCAGTCCCATTGAATTGTTCTCCATTTGGACAACTCTTATAATAATCTTGCAAAGTTGAGTCACATTCATAATAATCTTGACAATTTTGTGGAATTGCGAATACGCCCTCCTCCACGCAAGTGGTGTCCCTCGTCACAGTATCCGCATGGATATATTTTACCTTAAAAAATATAATTAATTTCTTACTAATTATTCAAGACTTTTTTATGGCAAAAGCTTATTTACTTCGGATTTGGATGCAACTTTTTTGAAATATTATTTTAAAATAAACCGTAACATTTTACCTTGGAACAATCATCCTCGCTTAGAATTGGAGAGGAAGACCCACAGAAAATAATATTAAGGATTACGAATGCAATTAACATTTTATTAACAATGAAACTTTCCATTTTGATTTAACTATTGTTAGCTCCGAGGAACACCTTGCACTACACTGCAGTGTAATAATTTTTCACTGTCCAATTATTGCGCAGAGAATATAATTGAGAAGATCCCCAGAGGCTAAAAAAGAATATGAATTATGAATATTGCATGATTCAATTGGTTTTGAGAGTCCAAGCCCAGCCATTACATTACAACACCTGTAAATCTATTTAAAGAAATCCTTTGGATGCGAATGAGTCGAGTGAATTTATCTGCAGAAAGTGCTGTAGTACGGGGTGGGTCATAAGCGACACATTCTAAGTAAAAATAGTTGTATCTACTGCATCGTTTTAAGTTTAGGGTTTTGATGATGTCACTAAAACCGATGACAGAATTCTTATGAACCACCCTGTAAGTACATAGTACGTGATGTGCGTCGTAAGTAGAAAGATCACGAATTGTTGACTAGTAAAACAATGCAAGGGCATTGTTAAAGGCAAATATGAATATGACTAATATGAATAACACGAATAATTGTTGACTCTTTCAATACATCGATCAATATTGTCTCTGAGTTTTTATTTTTTACAAAAGTTAATAAGGCACTATAGACAATATATCATTAAAATCATGGCATAAAATTTTGGTAACATTTTGACTGGACCATTAGTCAATATAATTACGTATATGACTAATTAGGTGTTGAATTGTCTGTACAGTAATAAATTAAGAAAAAACAAATAAAGATGTAAAATATGTTAAGAAAAACACAGGAGCGTAAGTATGGGAGTGGCTCGTGGCTTTTGAGGTGTGACCCTTTGATTCATCTTGATGAGGATGATCTTGGTGATCTCTTAAATTATCTTTTTCAGTATGATCAGTGTCATAAATATTCCGTGTCGAAGTTTCATGGACAATGTTTGGTGGATTATTGTCTGCTGGTCTTCTACTTCCGCTTCGATGATTCGGTGTGTCAAAGTCTCCAGGATTTCCCGTTTGTGGTTCTTGTGGTCGAATGTATTTGCCTGATTTTCCTGAAGTCGTGTTGTTGTCCATAGAGTCAGTATTATTCATGTTCATTTCTTCGAAGTCCAATTCCGTGGAATTTGAGTCAGATACATCAATATTTAGCATGTCTGGTACAACTGGTATTTCTGAACTTGTTTCCGTAGAGTTTGATTCGATCATGTCAGTATGTGGGAGCTCGGTCATTTCTGGGACGGTTTCCGTTGAATTTGCACTTGATTCGTCTTGATCGGCAGACGCAGCAGTCATGTTCATGGTCACAGTAGAATTTCCGGAATCATCCATGGTTGAGTTATCCAACTCAGGGATTTCTTGGGTCAGACTCATACCTGAAAGTTTGAAAGATCAAAAAATGAGTCTTAGCAAAGCAAATTTTCAATTCAAATTACTATTTTATACATAACTTTTTGGGAAATTATTGATATTAATTTCTTTACCTTCAAAACAATTGCAATAAAATTGAAGGCATTCGCTGTCCGCTGAATATTTTGTTCCATTAAAAATCAGTCCATGGAAACATTCGTCCAATTTATCCTTTTCCAGGCATTCCTCGGCTTCTGAACAATTACCGGATTTGAATGAAGTCTTCAACTCATCACACGGAATTTGTTGCTCGATATTTTTGAGCTGTAAATTTGATTGAAATATTCTCATTAAAACTCACAAGTACATAAGAAAAATAAGCCTTAAATTATTACCGCAGAACACATGTCTTCTTTTCCAATTGGCACGCCCGAGACATGGATAACGCTTGCAGCACAAATTACAGTCAAAATTAAAAAGTTGGCTGATGAGTACATTTTAAAGTATAAGATTTGGCGGAGCTCTAAACTCAGAAATTGAGAAAACTTTTGATGATACTAATTTCAAAATCGTAAATGACCCACTTTTATAAGACTTAATTGAACAAATAAAATTTACTTCCCTATGAATGAGTTAGACGTGACTTAGCTCGTGTAATTAAAATTTTTAGCTTTCCTTGTTCAACGGGATTTTTCCATTCATCATGATTACAGAAAACCCGTCCTATTTATATGTGTATTCTTTTAGCACTTAAATTCTACATACATTTTAAGGGAATTTTCAATGAAATTGTCTAATTCGTAAACAATATTTACGCAAGTTTGGCTTTCCGGAAACGTGTTCTTGAGGTTTTCATAAACTTGAGTCAGCGTAGCACCACGACATCAGCAAATCCGGATTTATCCCGACAATGCCTAGTGACAGTGACTCAAAAATTTGAGCGTTCATTCATTTCAAACCATAAGCTAAAATCCATTGCAGTCTCAAATTGTTGATGTCATTACTTTTAAGATGACGGCATGTGATACGATCCTTAATTTTACACATACCACACAGAATATGATACAAGCAATCATTTTGGGAAAGCAATCTACGAAAAATACAATGAAATATTTGACAATGGACTCAGTTGAGCGAATTTCGATTAAAGTTTCCAATTTATTCAACCTCAAATTGAAATACTCACGACCAAGCCTTAAGAAATTATGCAAATTTTAAAATCGAAAGTAATTCAACGATACGAAAAGAGTAAATATCATTATAATTGCTTCCATTTTGCGGTGTGCGCTATCACTGGAATTCTGAACTTGACTTTGCTGGACAGGTTCTTCTTTACCTGGATATTGCTCTTCCTCATGCCCTGGTTCAGAATTTTCTCCCCAATGTTGTTCTTTATTGAATTCTTCCTCCTCTTGTTCTTGGAAAGATGGTTTCTTTGTTGATGTGGTCTTGCGAGTCGAAATATCCGGTTTTTGGTCACCCGTCCCGGGGAACGCAGGATAACCATTGTTAACGCCATATTTGTCAGTATCTGGCTTGCGCGTTGCTGTTTCTTCGTTAGTTGGCCATTGCCATTGACCCTGACCGTCACGATTTCCATAGGCAGTATTACCACCTTGACCTCGGCCGGCTTCACGGTTTCCGTAACCCGGAATTTGAGGACGTCCGGCTTCACGATTTCCGAAACCAGTTGATCCTTGACTTCTAGTTTTCCAATCAGGGACTTGTTCCGGGGATGGACCTCTAGGGGAGTAAAACCCATTCATGTTGGATGGTGATTGGTTGGGTGCGGAAGTCGGGCGTTTATCCCAATTTGGTGCCTGATCATCGTTCCCGACTTTCCCGGGTGGACACTGCTTTGGAATTTTTCCGAATTCCAACTCTTCTTCGTCTTCTTCCTCGTCTGGTCCGCAGTTCAAGGGTTGTGGTGGTTTTTGATTCGGCACGGCGGCGTGTGGTGGATGTCGTGGGCGGCGATCATCACTCTTTTTAGAAGGACCGGATGTTGTCCCTGTGAAAAGAAGTGTAAGAATTAATTTATATTCGTTGATTAAAATTCTGTCAAATCTGCCAATTCAAACAACATGTCCACGACAGTACGTTTTGCTACCAAAAATTTTTAAACTAATTCAAACACATGGAAATGCGGTTCAAAAATCAATATATTTCAATTAATCGTATTTACTTTAAAGACGAACCACTAATTTCTCTTAGTTTTAAAGGCAATAAAAAAGTCAGTGAATTAACTAAGCCAAGTATAAGAATTTTCGCTTCTCATTTATTTCTACAAATATAGCTGGACTACATCTCCCTTTCTGTATATAAATTGTCCAATTAAATATTTTCACGTCTTGAATATTAAATTCATTATCAGAAGAATTGATGATCATGATTATAGTTCGTATTTCTCTCCACACATCAATTAAATCTAATTAAAATCAAAAATGATGTACCACCACATTGAGTTTGGAGACAAATTGAAGGCGTTTCAGAATACCCACAAGTTTTCCATTTGGAATGAAAAATAGTTCCTCCATTACATTCTTCCTCTCCAGGAACCAACTCCCCGTTTTCATTTCGGTAACAATGTATGTATTTTGTACATGAACCTTTCACTGGGTATTTGGCGTGCGTCCGGTAACATTTGTCCGAAAGTGTCCGAAATCTTATCTGCAACATAGGGCGAATTAAATATTTTACAGGGTGTAACAAAAATAACGAAAGTACTTCGACCAAATATTTAAAAAAAATGAAAATAGACAGATATTTTTATTATTACGTTAATCTTACCGTTTCGCAATTGACGTTCGCAATTGGAATTAAAGAGTGTGTTCTAAATTGTTTTTCGTGAATTGTTGGGTACACAATTGTCAGTAATGAAAATAAACAAAATATTGAAATCAAGATTTGGTTGGGTAAATCCATCGTGTTTTTGTCCCTTGATTACATGAATTGATTTGATACATTATTTGTGCATATTTAGTCATTCCACTCCTGTTATACATACATAGTTTGCCATGTTTTTTAGTCGAACATCCTTTGGCTTTCAACTCACCAGACGTTTCCGCGTTGCAAGCCGTAATAATAGAAATATTGTCATACTGAAAATTAATTTACCATTAAAATATATCTAAACTTTCCTGCTCTAAATCCGGTTTGTGGGAAACCAGTTTTTGGTTTCCGCATGTACTGAATTTTCACCGAACATTTGAACTTTGAGACTGGATTAATGGTTTTGCTCAATTTAATATTATGTCTGTCTGCTTATGTGAATTATTTTAGCTAACTACGACGTGACATTTGAAAATTGAGGGTATATTTTTTTTGCACTTCTATTTGTACATTTTAATAACAAAATCAACATATTTGAACTTTAAACTATTTGATTCTCTGGATCCAAGTCTTTCTTTGCGCAATTAAAATCTTCTGCACCCACTTTCTTCAGAAGTAATCAGAAACATAAAATGCAATTATAGATGGTCTAGCGTTTGAGTTGTACCAAATATGCTCAGAATTTCTGGACTGTCCTGTATAAGAATTATTGAAATTAATATTTAGATCCTCAATTCGATTGGATGAGTAACCAACTAAAGGAAGCAGAGCAGAGGAAACTTTCTTCATATTAGCATTTCATAGTGAACACTGAAAATATTGTACGGTTGGGTGATTCAATGTTTAAAATTCAGAATTTAGTTAGCGCTAATTGACTACTGATTAACCTGAGGTCTCACGTTTCAAAATCAACTACTGGGTAAACTCATCACAAATAAAGTGAAGGGAGATTTCAAATCCATATTTGATGGAACCATTTAATAAGAACAATAAATAAGTACAAATAAGAATAATTACAATTAATACAACAGATTATACCTCCGTAGAAGTCTATTAAGAATTGGGAATCTCCGTACACACACTACCAGTCAAATCCGTTCAATTTACTTTACTTGGTAATATTCCGAATGTGAAACCCTGACAAATATTTTCATGGAAGCTGGTAATTTGTAAATTTTCCTCATCCAATGATAAAATTGTTATTAGCAGTACAATCAAATTTTAATGTAGATAATAATAAGGTATTTGATTCAGAGTAGAGATAAGTCGATGCAATTAAGACGACAAAATCAAAAGTCTGCTCAGAGCACTTGAAATGAATCCGACAAAGAAGACTTTGAAACCGATGTGGAAATTTTGTCCCGAAGAAGCATCATGATGATGTTTGTCCGATTCCTTCTGGTAGTGACCGTGTGTTTGATTGTCGTGCGTGGATCCAGTAAATTCCGTTTCTTTTTCCGATTTTTCATCAGGAATTGTAGGAATGTTCGGCGTCTCGGTTTCATTTTTACTTGCAGAATCTGCGATCTCCGTTGAGTTTGCCAATGACGTCTCATTCAAATGCTTCACTGTCGAAAAAATAAAAATATACAAATTTGTATGCAAGTACAGGGTGGTTTATAACAATTTTCTCCACTTATCTTTCTAAAACTGAACTTACAGCATTTAATCTGTTTGCAAGTGTCCGTTGCATTCCCCGATTGACATTGTTTGGCACTGACATCAAAAACATCTCCCGCAGTACAATTTGTATCTCCAACGGGAATAAAGATACTCCCCGTAAATTTGCATTGGTAGTATGTTGTACAGCTTCCAAGAATTGGATACGCGTCTGTGCCAATTTCTTCGCTACAACTTTCCGTCTTCTTCATAAACTTGATCTGTTGATTTTAAATAAAAGGAAATAATACTGTCTTTATGTAATGCGAGAAAAAAAGTGGCAATCTTTGCATTCCTGACTTACTTTTTTGCAGGTCGCGGCATCAGTAGCTCTGCGGAAAATTGTTTTGCTTATCGAACCGACTGTCTTTTGTCCTTCTACACTTTGTGAGCAGATGAAGATAACAGCAATAAGTCCTAACGAAAACCAACTGGAGATATTCATTTTGTCAGAATTATGTTGGACAAAATGAAGCAGAGATGATCTGATTTAGAGTCAAAATGTTTAATGCAATAAGTTGGAGAAATTAGAACTTGTCAGGACACTTGAGATTTTCATATTAATTGACCTTGGAGGAGGAAATTTGGTGCTTTTTGCCTACACTCGGTCAAAACCGGAAACTAGAAACCCATGGCATCCTGTTTTGGTGTATTTGTGCTCACTTTCTGTTAAAATTATTTGCGTTTTTGTACTTGTATTTCCTTGTATTTCAAGATGATGTGTCATCTCATTGCATAATATACATATATTTTAGGTAGAATATTTCTAACCAATATGGATTGGCAAAATGTTGAATAGCTTCCAATACTCAGGTTCGTCTTGTCATCCTGAATGCACACTTTGGGTATATTTCTAGTCCTTATCTCACACTAAATGCAACTTGAACGAATGAATGAGTTTATTCAAGATGACTTTGCCTTTGGTCTTCACATCTTACAATTTATAATGACATTTTAGGAATTGCTTGTTGAATTTGACTAGCAAGCCTACAAGTAAAATTAATTCTGATTGTGATTGAAATGAGTGTCAACAGTTCATGTTCATCAGAAAATCGGAATACCGATTTCCTGGCTTTGGCGTGAAATCAGTTAAAGTTGTCGTTAACATTTCGAATGCTTTCACTTCTTCCATATATTTATTATATGCAGAAAATTATTTTCGGCAGTCAAAATTCATGTTCTCGACCACCGGGTCAGCTTTGGTTCGACAATGCGTGCTAGTTAATCCTAATATTTCCTATCGCATTTACAATCATGATTAGAATTAATTTAGTACATTAGATATTAGTGATGATTAATTGTTCATTTATTCTGGATCATTTAATTACAATTTGTGCGTTGAAAATATTTACACCAATTCAACTGACAAGAAAAATATCGTCCTATAATTAACTCACATTGAGAAAAGTGATCGCCAGCGTTCTACTTATAGCTAGAATATTGCAGCAGTTTACTCTTTGCATTTTTTGTGGAAGGAATATCACAATATTTTGGCGTTGGAAATGTATGTATGTATGTGTACAATTGTTTAACAAAATCTATATCTAATTTTCAAAATAGTTTATGGAGTAAGGCAAGGCATGCAACTAACGTTGTTGAACAATTGGACGAATTTTTTAAACTGTGGAGAAAGAGTCTAACAATTGATGACCAAAATGTGTAATCACATAATCATGGTAATACATCATAATACACAATGGTTGTCCTAAAATTAAGGAAGCCCAAACGACCATATTTCCCATTCTTCTACGCTCCCCTTTCTTCCCCACCACAATTTTACACATGAATGATAATGGTAACTGGGCCATCATGCCGAGGAATGCCCAAGCCTGGAAATAAGTAAATACCAATTCCGTTTAAATACATCAATGGTCAATCGGCACTCCTGTAAAATTATTTGAGGAATTATTCACCTTAAACGTCCGAAGTGGAACCGAAACCAAGTACTCGTGGAAGAATGCAGATGTAAAGAATACAACAAGGGCGGCGAGGAATTTAGAACCCGTTGATTTCACAACTGGAATATACATGTGGCGAACAGCCCAACGATGTACCGGAGCATTCCAACTTCTCCAGAATGTGTCAATATCTGTTTTAATGTTAAAATATTTCAAATACATTTTTAATTACAGTACAAAATAGATTTTATGTCGAAATTTACTATTATACTATGTCCGCGTACTCAAAATTTAATTTATTACCGTCGTGAACTTTGAACTTTAGAAAATAAATAATACCTTAACTAATTTCATATAAAAAAATAAGTGGTATGAATACTAGGACGAACCTGGAGAATTCCACCAATCTGAATAAAAGTCCCGATCTGCAAATTTGAGAACTTCTCCGATAATATTGAGTCCACAATGAAAGATCAAATAAAACCAAATGAGCCAAATCAAATGGTTTGGAATCTACGAGGAAAAGTGAACGGTGGAGTCATTAATAGAATCAGGACATTAAATTTTCCAAAGTTAAACCGATTCGTATGTGCCTTACCGCAAGTTTTAACAATCTCTCTTGAATTTTCATCACATCCATATTTGAGAATGGAATTAATGAGTTTTTAACAGTAGGAATGATCCATTGTTGGATAAGAGATATCACAATTTGCATGCCAAAAATAAACTCAAGTATACGTCTCAATAAGAATCGTTTTCTTATACGGTCTGATCTTGGAAAATTGAGTTCGTAACATAGAGTTGGGGCAAACATGAAATAATAAATGTCAGTTATGTACAAATTGTTTGGGTAAATAACATCCGTTATTAGTGTTAGTTTATTCTCTGTTCCATCTATTCCATTCGGGGTTTGAGTACTTCCTGAAAAATCACCAAGAAGGACAATTTTATCTTCAAGCATAAAAATAATTAAATAATTCTTGATTACCATTTGGAATTGAAGTTCCAGGGGTTTGGGATAATCGTCGTTTTCTATTTGGTCCAAATGGGGCCGCAGCTCCCCTGCACCAACCGTTTACCTGAAATTCGACATTCCAATTAAAACCGTGCCTTAATAAATTCCTTTTGAAAAACAACTCCCCAAAACTTTAAGAAGTTTAGCTAAAATTATATTTTTGTCGTTTCCTTTACGGTTTGATCATGCAAATACGATTAAACGACCAAAGTTTGGCCCTACGTTGTTACAAATCTATCACTAACTTTTTCTAATCTTCACTCATACTAAAATTATTTAATAATTTTTTAATTAAATTTCTCCAATTTAACATTGTGACTCATTATAAATGTTTCAATTTGACCAAAGCCCCGTTTAAATGTTTTTCTCAAATGACTACTGAAAATATTATTTCTAGGTTAAGTAGCCTAGCATGCTCATTGTGATTTTGTGATCTGTCCAATAAATTATCCAACAAAAATTCTACTGTATCTCATCATAAATTGGTAGAGAGAAGTTAAGTATTACACAGGCATCTGTATGAAATATGTTATCATTTAAAGCTAAAATTACATGTTGAGTGATGTCCCTTTTATATTAAATGAATAATGTGTGATTACCTGGGCGTAGGACCACAATTTCAAGAAAATTACACAAAATGTAAAACACACATTCGTTCCACCGATGAGTGAAAAAATATCAGTACCCCATGTGTTCAAGATTGCGATTGGTGTTGCTAGTAGTACCAGTAGATTTGTGAGCTACGAATAAAATTTTTTTACAGAATTTTGGTAGAAAAATATCTCCATAAAAATTGAAATTGTAATGGTATACTTGAGCAGCTCTCCCTTGAGTGTCTGTTAGTTGACCTGAGGCCATTCCCTTTTCAATGAGTAGGGTCATGAGTATATGGACATTTGAATCTGTCAAATTTTTGAGAACATTATGTGTAAACTATTTAAGTATGACTGGTAATGAAATATTATCGGATATTTTTGTTTTAAAAAAACTTACAAATAACTAGAACCAAGGAGGGGGGAATGTAAGTTTCTGTTGAGTCTCCAATAAAAACATTCCACCATTCATATGGATTAATTCGTACTCCATATTTAATCATATTTTCTAGGAATAATCTTGAACCACCAAGAATGAGGAGAAGGAATCCCCAATTAACAAAACCTTCAAAATTATTGAAGTTTGATGACCAAGAAAATAAGGAATCGCATGGTCGGTGAATTCTGTAAAATAAAAGTTCATAAAATATATGTGTTTCTAAATAAATTTATCACACATTCTTGACAGTATTTACAACAATATCAAGTTTAGATTTAGTTTTTCGGATTTCTAATTCTGACTAATATAAGAAGTTTGTATTTAATTTAAGCGAAAATTACAAATCACGGTGTTCCCAAACGGTATATGCCAAAATCTGTTCATTAAATTCCAGTACATTGATTAAATATGCAATGTGAAATACAGATAAAATGCTGGGGTAGTCTCTTTGTGCATGTGCCATGGAATAACATTTAGAAAATTTTATCTTAAGTTGGAATTTTTTTGGCTAGTGGAAATTCAATGTGTTAGCACATGTGAAAAAGACTTGGTAAAAATTAACTCATCTTCATTCATTAAGAATTTTGTGATTATAATTTAGCTTATAAAAAATATTCATACGGTCTATCTGGACGTTTCCTCCGATTTTTCTGTTCAAGTTGATGAACTTCTTCAACTTCTGTCGTTGATTTTCTCCGACGAAGATTTGTTTTCACATCTCCATTGCCTGCTGCAGCCTCCATGATTACTATTCCATAAAAACATTTATTTTATTTACAAAAATATTTATTGTGCATAAAAACTTGGACAAAATTTATGTCACAAATATTTGTAACAAAAATTATCACAGAAAGAATTTGGACAGGAAGTGGACTTCCTTTCAAAACTACCGGTATACAAAATACAAGTACATTAATGTACGTTACGTACAAAACAGGGTAGAAAAACGAATCCAAAAAAAGTTTACGTGGAGTGCACACAGGAAACCGAGTATTCAAGGAAAATGTTGGAATCAAACTATGGACAAAATTCTGCATGTGTGAAATTGCTAGTAATTTCTGATTACACAAAATTGTGTAACAAGGAAATTATCGATAAATCGTAGAGTTCAACTTTGTTTAATTCTGGTCAGGAATTCCTGTGCAAATCAGCGAACTTTAATCCAAAAACAATCAGACTTTTACCCTGATTATTTGTGTAGGTTCACCAACAGCACACTTGAAAGAATTGTTGAGAAATCTTTTGAAATTATTTCACTGGGAGCACATAATAAGCACAAAGTACACCCAAAGTATTTGAGTGATTTAATAGTTCTAGGATAGGAAGTCGGAAAAAAAGTCTGACAGTCCAGTCCTATCAATATCCAAAATTATGATAAGGCATTTATGGGATAATGAGATAAACCCTAGCCGTCCTATCTATATTCGTCCCACATTACCATTGCACTCGATAAATTAATACAAAGAGTTCCAATGTTCAACTGTCACGTTCACTCTAGAGATGCTTATAAAATTATGGACTCAGAGTTCAGTCCAAAAAAGTTAGTCATCAGAGTTTAGAGGTTAACAGAGATAATTAAGTCAATTTACAGAGTGGTTGATAACCCATTACCCCAACCCTTTCCTATTTCTCAATGTTGAGTTTTTAAAAATGAAGCACACAACACTACTTTTCATGTGTGCACTGAATATTTTCAATTATGCAAAATACACACAGAGAAACTTAACTCAATATTAAATTTATTAGTCTTAGAATTGTTACACACAGGATTAACGATACAGCTAGGTCACCAGATAGCACAATTTTACTAAATAGGGCTAATTAAAATACTATGAATCACACTGTATTAACACATAATTTTAGAGTCCTAGACGCATCGGGTGGGTCTAATTTAAATGTAATATCTTACAAGTCACAATGCGATTGAGTGTTTGTGGGGTTAAAAGAAAAGGATTAGTGTGATGCTGATATTCTGACGAGTGACCTTGTCATGCTCATGTACCAGTGCCATGAATATAAAGCATTAAGCATACTATCGTACGGGTTGGTTTATTTGATACGTGTAATTTATGGTTGAAAACAATTAAATTGAAGGTAAAAAAACTATGTGCTATGTTTGTATACTGTGTATGCAAAATTATGTTATGACATTGGCACAATAGCTGCGTGCGTGATGGTGTTTTACGCATTACCTGAAGGGAAGTGAGTTAACAACTTAAAGGCCGAATGCACCAAGAGGGCCAAATGTAATTAAATATTGCAATCATTAATATTGATGCAATATTACAAAGTAGAGCTCTTACGGTAGTAACAAGTGGTAAATATCTGAGTATATCGTACCATAGGCCAAAGTATATAGAGAGTTACCATAATCTAAAAAAATATAGTTACATGGAAATTATTAATAGAATACTTGCTGCGGCCTGTCTGAATTCATTTTTAGGGAAAAATTGAGGCAAATGTCACAATGAAATATTATTGCAAGTGTAGGTTAGATGTATTTGGTTGTGCAAGTTGGGGATATTATTCTAGAAAGAATTTCAGGAAGAATATCAGAATTAGATTCGACGAGGGTTAAAATTCATGCCCTAATAATACGGAATATATCTGACAATAATATATAGATTTCAGTTGTATAGTCAATCCTATATTCACTTTTGTGCTCCGATCAGTGAAATTCAAATAATGACACAGTGGGGGATACAATTTTGTAGATGCATAGTTTCTGAATGAATCAGGCTAACGAAGAGTTATTTGATAAGGTGCTCATGTTTTCTGACTCTTGAATATACTACCCGAAATAACATTGCGTAAAACTAGAGGTAATATTATGTGTTGCCCCAAACATAATAACACTTTCATATGCTGTGCCATTAAGTTCCGGAAGTAGTTAAATTCAATTAGCTTAAACATGCATGAGAGAGATCGTTGAACCGAAGCTACCATTCGGAGCCAATTTACACATAAGTGATAGGAGCTACCCTTTTCTGCCACCATGACCTTTACGTTATAACAGTTTCTAATTTCTAATATTATAAAATTTGGTGGTCCAAATCTTTCCCAAAGTTATCATGTGTCAGAATGAGGCCGATGAACACTTGAAACTTCCATCTTCATTAAGTATTGTTTGAGAAAGTTTAAAAGTCCACGTGTCCATTTCAGAGGTATCAGAGGCTTCGGTTTCGAGGTTTTGACTGCAATTATTATTTTTTCAATCGTAAAGGTCAGTTATGACGTCAACTTCCACCACCTCTGTTAGGTACAATTAGAAAAATTTCTAATTTGATCTGTCAGAGTTTTGATTCTGATTATTTTGAAACCCATTGCTGAGTTGAAATTGGAAGAGAACGACAAGGTACGCCACGACATAGCTCAAAATCTATAAAATTGTAAAACCAGCAAAATATTGTTAAAAGCTGTGCTGTAAATTACAATCATTCGATCAATTCACCTTTGGAATAAGTGGTTTTTGAAGAAATATATAACCAGCAAAAGTAATACGGACGGGTTTGTGAAGAATTAAATCCGTCACCTTCTTGGCTTCCAATTTTCCTAAAACGTCCATGTGGGAGGGTGCAACTTCCATAATTTCTTCTCCGAGCAGTTGTTCCTGTAATTAAATGGGATCTTAACTTTTTATCCCACTCTACAGATTCTGAAACTTAATTTCACATCACAATGAAAAACAAACCTCGGTTGTAATTCTGTCTGCAATTATAATTTTGGCTAAAAGTCGTACTGCAAACATGCAGCTGATTCCAGTGCTGACCCAAATATACTTGTCACTTTGGTCTAACATTGATGTTTTAATGAAAAGGAAGAAACATTCCGTGAAAATGATGACTGTGTGAATAAAAACAACTAGTTGTTGTGGGGCTTGAAGTTCTCCGGTCAATTTAGCTTGTCTTCTAATCATCATGACCAATTTTGTCCATTGACATACGACGTTTTCGGTTAAAGGAATCCCTTCTTTCACCTGACTCGTTATCCCTTTATGAATATTCATGTAAGCCTCCCTCAGAGTTCTGTACATCAGTAAAACCTAGACAAGCATAATTTTTCTCTGTTAAAAACGTGTCAAAACTGATATTTTATGTACAAAAAATTAGCACCATGCTGAAACGATTTCTGCACCAGTTTAACTTTTGATTTACCTTTACTTCCTCTAAAACAGTTGTAAAAATGAAGAATGGAGTCGGAAGTATAATTAATGCTGCAGAGAACCAATCAGAAACATTGTTGGTCGAAAATCCAGAAAATTCTCCGGTTTCACTTTGAATGGCTGTGATGAGATCCATTATGAATACACTGGAAACTGCTGCGATTGGAATAATTGTCGACAATATAAGGAAGCGTCGCCATGTTTTGAGGGTACATTGATAATCGTAGTGCGATCCGAAAGTATTGTCAAATTTTGACTCAAATTGAAGCCAAGTGTTGCAAAACTCCGCTGTTTTTGAAAACGTTAGCCAAACACAACAGAGATCCCAGAATTGATAGAAAGGCAAAGATACATTCATGCTTTTCACTATCCAATCTTCCATTGTATTGTTGTATCTACGCAATTCAAAAATTTAAGTTTAAGTCATAATTTAGAATTTTCGAATGAATTGTTAATAAAGACAAAACTTGACTTACGTTCTACCGAGCATATACTGTCCCCAGTTCTTATAATACAGGTAACAGAGACCGATTCTTATAAAACACCATACTATTGCGTAGAAAGTCGTCAAAGATAATGCTTGGAATCTAAACATCCGTACTTTCCCATTACTGCTTTCTACTTTTTTAAATCCGAGCATTAATGGACTACTTCCAACAGAGCGAAGGATTCTAATTAGCAAGCACCATTCCCGAAATATATAATCATTTGGTTTATTCTCCGACAAATTAGCACACTCAGTTTCTACATTCGACTTCATTGTGATTTTTGTTTCAAATATTTTCCTTGTATTTAATAAGGCAAAATTAAGTTAATTAATTATGTTGCAAAATTAAGGCAACATTCTCATGTAGGTACTACGTGTTACATGTCTATAGCTGTGTTCTAGTTCTCTGAAAAAATAGTCACTGAAGCACAAGGTAGAAAATGTCTCGTTATTTATCTAGAAGGATCGGGTTTTATTATTTGCTCAAACTTGAGATAATAAAGTCGAACATCATAAGGGTAAACACGACCCAAGAATACGGAATACAACTTGTTCGCAAAAATAAGGCCAAGTTCACCTTTAGTCTTTTGCACATCTGTCATAGTATCTTCGATATTACCTTAATTAAAACAATTTTCGTCGATTAACCACGTCCGTCCTATTCGAATGACGGGGTACAGACCTAGATAAAAAATTTCTCGATATCCGAACTGAGAAAGATAATATTATCTCCCAAGTAAATATTTATTCTGAAGGCGTGTACGACCTAATTACAAGAGTAAGTTGAATACTGGACATTTGATCTGCGTGGATGTGTTAACATTTTGGATTACATAAACTGCATATAAAACTAGCGATTATATGTTAAGATAGTCAATTAAAATCAATGCGATTAGAAAATTTATTTCTTGTGTTGGTAATGCATGATTGGTTTTAATTTCAGTTCAAGGTCAATTAAAATTGTTTCTACTGCAAGCTACAATCCAGATTACTTTTTAGTTCACAAGAATTTTCGAGAATTTGAATGGATAATGTCTCCTAAATGGCTGAAGTAGAATTTGAGAATTCACATTCACATTTTTGAAATCCATTGCTGAGTTGGAATTGGAAGAGAACGACCAAATATCCCACGACAAAGCTGAGAGCCTGGATAGATTGTAAGAGAAACGAATTGATTCTTACTGAAACCCAGTTTAAATTATTTTGTTATTGAAATTAGCTGCTAAAAGTACTTTTGGAATGAGTTGTTTTTGGAGGAAAATGTATTCTGAAAAAGAAATTTTGCTTGGTTTTTGAAATATCCGATCCGCCACTCTTCTCACTTCCAGCTTTCCGAATATATCAAAATTGCATGGATCAATTTCCAAGATTTTCTCTCCAAGGTGTTGTTCCTAAATGAGACAAAAATATTAGGTTTTCTGAAATAAGATGTGACATTTTTAAAGCCTCTATTCCATATGGCAGATGACATACGGTGTTCTAAGCGACATGTAGTGTCATTGACCCAGTTTTCGTTAAATTCATATAATCTGCCATTCCAACCAATCATTTGCCTTGTGGAATCTCCGCTTAAAAAAACTCCAAACCTCGGTTGTAATTTTATGAGCCAATATAATTTTCGTGCACAGCCTGAGGGAGAACATACAACTGACAACTGTGCAAACCCCAATATATTTTGTCATTTCATTTGCTACAGTTGTTTTGATGAAAAGAAAGAAACTTTCTGTAAATATGATAATTGTGTGAATTAAACCAGGGATTTGCTGCGGAGCTTGGATTTCACCCGTCAGTTTGACTTGTTCTCTGAGTATTCCGATGAGTTTATTCCATTTACAAATGTCACCTTCTGTTAAAATATTCTTTCGTTTCACTTGGTTTTCAATACCTTTTCTCACATTTGTAAAAGCCTCAGTCAAAGTTCGATACATGAGAAGTACCTAAATATTCCAAAATTGTAAATACTTTAATAGCATATCAGGACATGGCCAAATTTTTCGTGTAAACTCAACAACCAACGTACCTTGGCTTCTTCAAAAATTGATGTCAATATAAAGATTGAGGTAGGAAGAATAATCAGTAATGCCGACAACCAATCCCAAATGTTGTTCATAGAAAAACCAGCCAATTTTCCGGTTTTATTTTGAATAGCTGCAATGAGATCCATCACGAAAATGCTGGAAATGGCGCAGATAGGAATCCATGTTGAGAATATTAGGGCTCGACGCCAGATTTTAAGGGTACAGGAATAATTGTAGTGAGAACGGAAAATTTCATTGAACTTGGACTCGAATTGAAGCCAGGTGTTACAGAATACGGACATCTTTCCAAATGTCAACCATACGCACAGAATGTCCCATAATTGATAACAGGGCAGAGACAAATTCATACTTCGAACGATCCAGCCTTCAATTGTGTTTTCGTACCTAAATCTCAAAATTATTCAATTAGACTGATATGGTATCACATTAAAATCCCCGGGTATGGAAATATTAAGAATTTTTATTAAATTATGGTTTCATCGATAATCGATAATTATTATCTTACTTACTTTTTACCTAAAAGATTCAAACCCCAATCTTTCCAATAAAGATAACACAATAAGATTCGAAGAAAATTCCATAAAATTGTGTAGAAAGTTGCCCAAGAGAAAGGACGGAAGTGAAAACTTCTTACATTTTCACCACAATTTTCTCCAGATCTTGTTTCAAGGGTAAGTGGACTACTTCCAACAGATCGGAGCACTCTGATTAAGCGACACCACTGACTAAATATTTCACTGTTTCTATTGTTTTTCGATAAATTCGTTGCCACGTTCATTGTCCTCATGTTTCAGACTTTTTAACAAAGAAGAACAAGGGATCGTGTAAAAGTTTCTCCATCACCTCCCTCGACACACTGATTCTGTAACCGGCAAGACCTATAATTTCGTTGAAAAAATGAGGACAGACCACACACAGTACACTAATAAAAGTAATTCTAACAGTAACCCCTTGTTAGAGACTGAAATCTAGGACCTGTTGACATACCGTCCAGTGTGTAGAAAATGAAAGCGAATCGGCTCCTTCAGGTTGAAATCAAGATGAAGAACAAAGTTTGGTTTAGTTCTATTTAGGTCCAATTGCAGCTGCTGCAGGTGTAATTTTAAATATTTTTGCTTGAGAAGTTTCACCCTCCATTTCTCCAGCAAACCACACCGCTGGGAGGATTGAATGATGTTTTTCTTACACAAAACGCCGTCTCAGTAGATTAGTATCGAAAAGTGTCGTATCGTAAAGAATCGTAAAGTGACACTCATTCTATCGAGAGAGCTTAGGTCAATATTTATTCAACAGACGCAACCGCCTGACCTTAATTGGGGTCGGTAATATAAAATACTGGCTCCGTTTCTAATCACACAAACATATTGTGTTGTCAAATTATCCAAAATAGTTGTACAATTTGATTTTTTGGTCCCATGGACTCTCAAATGAATTAGTTCTGATAATTTGCAAATATTTAGCTGAAGAGCGTGAGCCTACAGGCTTTCGCATGGGACATTGCTACGTATTGCTCTAATTGTAAAATAATGAATATGAATACTTCTGCCTGCTGAATAAAAATAAAACGTCTTATTCCCGAAAGATAGTTAATAACCTCATCTGAGGGTGTTACTCTTTGTTAACACATAAATATAGCGTTAAAATTCTTTGGTGGGTTGTAATGTAGAGAAATCCAGCGGTGAAAGCACAGAAAGTGCTTTCTCTGTTACTTTCTCAATTCCCCGCCTGCAAGCGCTGTACTATTTCCAACCAATTGAGTTACAATCACCAATATTTTTAGTGATTCATCTTAAAAGTTCACCAAAAGTTTATCCATTGTGTTCTGGTCCAGATCACATTTTACATCACAATTTTCCCCCATATGCATAAGAAATGAAATGAAATTGTAGGAGTTCTGAACTTGTCCACATCTTGGAATGACTATGGTGTTCTACAAGACAGATATAATTTCAGGTACAAGGTGGTTCACAACATTAGTCACACATTCCTATGGTGGGCTCTTGGAGTCTTCATCTAAGGTTGGATTAATCTATGTTGAAAAGTCAGAGGGTAATCAGGAAGAGAATTGGTATCATCATACATCTGGCCTTGATCATTGAGATAGATCTGCTGCAGAGTCAACAACTGATATGCATTGTGAGTGCTATTATTTATATAACAAGTGTGTACAGAATCGAATTAGAGTAGTATAAGTACAAATTCCAATTCCCAAAATTATTTCTGAAGACATCAGCTTACGTCCATAGATTTAACATATACTTATAGTAGTATGAACTAGATATGCCCCCGTAATGCTTCTTATGGACATACTTTTTGGAATGTATTAGGAGCATTAGGTGGTGGAAACAGTTTGGCGTTTCTGGACATGTCACCCCTGGCAACGGATAAAAATACGAATTTTGG
>JAQGCB010000561.1:0-20670 GCA_034698835.1 Protaphorura tricampata
TCTATAACAACGTCTTTTTTTTAAATTTAAAGTACGACTTTATATACAAATGAAACCCCCCGACATCCACAGTACTTGCGAGTTACTATTTTCTGTTTTCATTTTCTTTCAATGCAAGAACTGCAGCATAGCACAATCGATGCATGCGTTGCAATGCAAAGGAAAACTACTAGGGATTAGAAAGCTTTTATTTTGATAAAGCACATACACAAACCCATCGATTTCAATCTGAAAAGGAGAGAATGGAATGCTTTCCCAGATTTCCATGACTTTCTGTAGACTGACTCAGCTGTTCAACTGCAGTCACTAAAAAGTGTCGGCTCTAGGAATACTTACGTACTAGGTCAAGGGCCAGACTAGGAAATCTTAGACACTCTTCAATATTCTGTGCACATTATTATTAATCAATAATTTAGATTTTACTCGAAAAAATAAATAAAACTCAATAAAGAATCTACAGATTTGAACTAATATTTTCTTCGTCCTCGGGTCTACCAAGATTTGTCCTAACCAGGCCCAATTGGCCCACTCGTAACCGCTACTGGCCCCTTCGACTACCACAGAAACATCCCCATCTTGTCTCTTGTGGCGTGAATAAGGAATTTTCAAGTTTCAAGGGAAAAGCGACGACGAGGACATTCTAACTCTGACTTTCATCATTGGGCACCCGCACCGTACCACACACACACATTGCTAAAGGAAAAGTCCCAGTTTGGAGAAACATGAAGAAGAAATTTCCTCTTCCTTTTATTACTCGTTCTGATTTTGATGAAACAAACAGCTGCTACCATCACTATCCTCCAGAACTCCCATTCATTTCATACATTCTCTCTCAAAAAAAGACCATCCATCCAACCATTCCCAAACGCCCCTTCCAAATATTGCCACACTTAAATATTAAAAATATGGATGTCTTTTCTCGATTCCAACCAAGGAATCCTCATTTCATCAAATACACATGTAGTTAGAGTTGTAACTCACAATTGTACTATACTGCCATTCGAACGGAAATCTTTTTTGAGTAAAAATAAATCACCCCACATTATACTTAAAGTACAGCAGCATGTCCAGTAAAATAGAAATCGAAAGCATATTTTTAGAACTGCTCTATCGCCGAAGGTTTCCATTTGTGTAACATTGCACACAGATAATTCGACGAGTTGGATAAGTTGAAAGCTACTTTTCAAAGTTTACATGGATTTGATACATTTAGAAATGTGTGGCATCTTGGCGCGCTGTATTAAGATTGTAAAAATCTTTCAGATCCCTGCATTCACCGTGTAGTTAAAATGAAACTTAAGCTTACGGAGAGTTTCGTTTAACATTCGAGCATATTTAAAAGTACTCACGTGCGTAATAGAATAGAAATTCGAGGAATACTATTTACATATTTACACATTTGGAAGTAAAATAAATCATCTCACATCCCACACGACACACATACAATAATTCTTGAAACAGATTAGTTCAAAATTGACTTACAATCGACGCTGACTTTAATTCTCTTGCTCACGGCAGGAGGTACTCCATTCGAGGCGATACACCTGTAAGAGAAACAATAGGCTCTTTGTTAATATGCTCTTGTAGAATATAGAATTTCTCCAGAATTGCACACTTGTCTTCTCAAAACTATTCAGACTTTGGCTACTATCGTTTATATTTCTCGAACCGAAATTATCATTGTACTTCTTTCTAATTTTAGTTGCTTTACATTGGTGATATTGCACTTCTGTTTTGTTCGACAATGAGCTTGAAATGAAGAAACACCGCTTTGAAAACAAAACACATTCTCCAGTTCAGAAACAGGAGATAAATTCAACGCGAAAATTGCGTGCAAACAGGAATTGTCACTCAAGTGAAAGCATGGGTGAGGTAGAGGAAGAACCAAGGGTTAAACAGAGAAACTAGTCAATTAATTAGTTCAGCCTAGGGTTAACAAGGGAATTGTTTTTCATGTGGAAACTAAGATCTGTTTACGACATTCAGTACAATGCATTTTGGTCAGTTGGAAGGTTGGAAGAAAAAAATTTATAAGTAAGTATATCAATGGACACTTAATAGGAAACGCCAATAGGGGAAGCAGTGAACTGAAACTAAAAACTTGTTACTCGCGACACTTAATGCAAAGAGTGTCTTTTCAAGTGTACAGGATTTTACGCGAAGAGAGGTTACCTTTTATCTCACACCCGAATAGAATTGGTAAAAAAATAAGTCTTACATGTATGCCCCCATGTCCAGTCGACTAATCCGGCTTAAGTCCAGAGTCTCTCCCTCAAATTCTCGAACTGTAAGGAAAGCAAGGAGATTAATTATTTTTAAAGATTTATAACCAGTCCAATGGGTGGAGCACGAAAGTCAGCCGTGTTTTTGTCCGCTTAAGAATCTGATTCATTATTGAAGCTGCCACTTACTTAGAAGAGTCTTGTTAATTTTCATATCTTTCTGATCCTCTCTCTGCCACTTGACTGTAGGCTCTGGGGACCCTGTCGCGTGACAGCTGAGTGACACGTTCGAGTTCTCACGAACGATAATGTCAGAGCTGCTCATTGAATCGTCAATATTCGGTGGAACTAAAATATTTTCAAAAAAACCATTATACAATTTTAGATATTCGACTTCCATTAATTTTACTTCTGACCCAGAACTTTTATTTAAGAATATTCAGAAATTATTTTACGATTGTACGAGGGAAACGTCCTTTTACGAACAAGAAGAATGAAAGTCTTTCAACAAGGAAAACTGATACATTTTCTAGTGAATTTGCGCGAACTCCGTAATTTGAAGGAATATGAAACTTTTTCAGACTAGTAAATATTTTAACTTTAAAATTATTCTTTAAACTCTCCTCTGGTCTATTTCTAACCAATTTCTCTGCTCCGTAGGGTTTGGCTGGAAGGCTAAAGTAACATAGCTTTTGCTTCCTTCTTCATCGTCTCGAAAATTTCTGCAACAGTTGGCACTGTATTGAATTATTTATTTGGGAGCTGGCTTGAGTTTGTGGGGCGAGTGGATTTTTCTTTCTATTCGATCAACTTTCAAACCCTGCCTTTCCCCTTCTCTGTTTAACTTTTCTCTGAGCTTCACCGAACCTAGGATTGTTCCATTAAACTCAAAGTATACTTATCTTTCAGGTTCAATTAGAATCAACCAACTTCTTTTGCGGCATCGGTCTAACCCGTAGTAAGTCGTATGTCGCGGTCCGATTGTGACCCGAATTTTTTTTGAACCGAATAGATTGCAATTACTGTATTTACCCAATGTTCTAGGTACAAATAATTAATACTTATTAATGCATGGTAGTTTCAAAGTAATACTTCAGCAATTACAGCGAAATTCTATTTCCAATTTCGCCAAATGAATGCGTCCAACATTGACGAATCTCAAAAACTGGAAAATGTGAAAATTAAAAAAAATACTCCCACACTTCAACATAGTCACCCTACATCGTACTCGGCTTTGTCTGATCTCCTCTGAATTTAAACTTTGCTAATGCATTGCTGCTGCCACAAGTTTATAATGTGTTACTGTACGTACGGATTTGCCTTGCGCTGATGTTCCATTGCTTGAAGCACGACTAACACAAAAGTTTTAATTAGATTACAAAGAGAATATCACTGTATATGGAGAATTACACTTTGCTTGTAATAACTATGTCAACTGCGTAATTGAGTTGAAAAATATTGCTTACAGATGACAAAACCTCGGGTTACAATTAATGTTGTCACAGTGGCAGTTGCCTGTATTTTATACTTCACCCAAAGTATCTTGTCATTGTGTGCAAACTGATCAAAGGAGACCGACAAATAAGATGTACAATAAGGATTCTCATTAAGAACTTGTTTATATGGAACACTTCAATCTTATTGCTTTCAGGTTTGACAAAAATTTCTAATAGGGCATTATGGGAAAACCTATTTATAGCTGTCGTACGTCTTTTAACATCGTATGTGCTCATAGCAGTTACTAATATCTTCAACTTGGAAGTTGGAACTCCTCACTTGAGAAGGAGAGACTTTCCTATTACATTTACGGAGAAATCTTCCTCTCACGTTGACCGGGAATCTATAATCCATCTATGAAATTGAATTTATTGTGCTGCATTCGAATTCATGAAATGTCACAGGTTTGACAGATTTCATAGCCCGACTTTAGGAAACTTACTTGGTCGTCTAGAAAAGCAAAAGGATACAAAACAATATTGAAAAAATTCTAACATCTTGACGAAGAGCTGGTAGGATCGTCTAATAAATTTGATTCTGTTAGGGAGCTACTTTATAGGATAATATTAGGGGTTCATATGAGATTTATCCCGAACACTACAAGTAGTTCCCTTGTGAATAACCTTAAGTCCGAGTTTTGTTGCAAGTGCAAATGTCCGGGTAGCTGATCCGTGAAACTCGGAAATCTAATCTCCATTTTATAAGTTCTGTCCTCTGGAGAAGTCTTTGGTTTGCCGTGTGGCAGTAGTTACGTGAGGGTATGATCTGGAGATGGATAACTTGTGTCTCGCATATGTCTTTATGGAAAAAGTAACCCATGAATTATGTACGCGTAGACTTATATGTAAGGAGATAAGGAGTCCTACGTCGTCGTCAGCGGCAGTGGCGGGTTAGCGGGTTTCCCCGCTTGATCTGTCTCTTTTATTTTTTTTTCTCTTAGGATTTTCTACACCAGTTGTTTCTATCCGATTTCTTAGTCTTTCTTCGGGTTGGCGGTTCCCATATGTTTGTACTGACTGAGTGACTGTCTGCCTGCCTGCCGCTCCACACTCGAGCATATGAAAATTCGTCTTTTAGGTATATGTTACAGTCCACTTGTGTAGTCGGTAGAAATATTTCTGAAGAAGTTGCAATTTTTAGTTTTACCAATTTTACTTCTGCGCTGAGTTCTTTAAAGTTTGTAGAACTGTACTTTATAGTAAACTTTTGCATTCACAAGTGTCCGGAATAACGGACAGTGTATGAGCGTAGCAATAGTAGAATATAGACGACAATCAACATAGTAGTCAACTGCTAACCAAGTGAAATTATTGACATTGAAGATATCCAAATCGGTCTAAGACTGTAACATGTACTCTGAAGGGGGAAGACAAACCAGAAAAAAATCATATCGTACTCCGCTGTACTGCTCAGATGGTTCCTATTTCTTTTTCGGTTTTCTTATGCCTACCTTCCCTTTCACCACTTTCACCACTTTGGTTTATTGTTGCAGGGAATGCGTTCAGTGGAGTGAATTCAGTGAGTATATCAATCGTTCCTCTACACATAAACTACATTACGCACTTTTACGAAATACTACCAGGAGAGAAAAACCATATATTGTACAGTATAGTTTACTTTTTCGGGACTACATGTGTACACGTACATGTACAATACAGTTGTTATTGCCTATTGCTCAGCTTCTGCACTTTAATGCACTTACATATATCATATCAGAGAAAGATTGACTATTTTTCTACACAAAGGGCAAACCTGTTGCTCTCCTTTTGACTTTCTCTAAGTTGGTGTGAAATGCAAGTAAACCCGGACAATCCTACTTGAACGCCTTCTACAAATTAAAGGAATGAACATAATGTTATGCAATGCAATACACAGCATAAGCTTTATCTCATTTGCCTTGAAGGATGAATGAGGTTTGCAATATATGATCGAAACGTTCATTTCACATGAATTCTTCGTTTACATTAGATTCCGTCTGTTAATTAGATTGAAAAAGGATTCAATTACATTTAATCGTAAATTGTTGGCAGCACCGTGCATCGGCTGATTAAATATATTATATTACATATAAATATATTCTTTTTTTCCAGTCCACCTTTTCAGTTTAAAGAAAATTCACAATAACTGGGACAGGCATGGTGTGGTAATTCAAGTCCATCTTCAGTGGCGCGTTTCTTACTTCCCGGTTATTGAAATAATATTCAGTATAACTAAATTCCTAATTTTATGCTTGAGGTAGAAAGTGAAATCGTCAATTCATTCTCACAATGTACTAGAGATTCGCTTTTCTCTAAACTTTTGTGAACATGCATACAAACCACATGATCTGTGTATGATCTTGTAATGCACATTAGAATTGATGGTGGAGAATTCTTACTAAAGAAAATGACAAATTCCTTGGAACAAGAGAAACGTGAAAGTCCGTAAAAACTGTCACACTATACATTCTTGAGCAAGCTCATGGGCGTCTATGCATGTAAATGACAGACTTGATAGAAGACGCTGAGCGACAGAAAATTCCTCTAGCCTTCTTCCAAGGTGTTGAAGAAAGAAAAGCGGTTAGCTTGGATTTACATAAAAATGCGAGCCATTTCCAGAACACTCGATCGTAAATGTCTCTAGGCGTCAAATACAACACTTTCTTTCACACATACTCTGTATGTACGACTCACAATGTTCCTTTCTATGCCATTTCATACAAGAGTCTCCTTTGCAATCTCCTTTACGAGTTTGTATTTCATTTCATTTTAAATATTCAATTTCGGCTTACTACAGAATTAATTTGCAGGATCCGTGGATAAACGAAAACGAAATCTCGGATCCAGGTGACATGAATGCAGAATGCAAATGTCACATTACCTGAACTCGGAATTGCAGCCCTTCTGTGTATTTTGGCTAAAGTCTACTCAGAAAGTAATATTTTGAATAGTACAGAGTGTACAGACAAAAACCAGCATGTTGTCTTGAAAAATGAAAAAGGTTTTTTAACTCTTAAGAGTGTAGAATAGACGATAAATGCAAAAAAAAGCTGAGCAATTAAAGTTACATGTATTTTGTAATTATTCAAATTCCGAAAATCCTCGACAACTTGAAATAAAATAAACACAGCACTCGAAACTATGCGAATACATAATCTTTTAGAGACCAAAGGAAACAAAAATTATTCAAGTCATGCTGTCATAATAAAATGAAAACCAATGACGAACTGATTCGGTTATTTGCGTTGAACCAGGGTAAAGCAAATGGATGAGTCAGTGTTGGATGACGTGATGGTATTTTTGGTTTACAAGATATTTGACGTTCTCCTGGGTCTGAAAAGGATTCTGGGCCCTTTTAAATTTCTTGCTTTCTCCAAACACCTACATTGCATTGCTCCGACTGCATTGTAGGTGTGGATGTTTGAGTGGATGTCGACTTGAGATTCTTTAGTTGATAGTGAGAGAGATCGACAGCAAACCAATTTCGGTGCGTCAATGAAACGACGTTCCGAATTATCATCCGGAGAGGAGAAAAGGAAGAAAAAGAAGGAACTTGAGAGTGAGAAGTGAAGACGTGGAAAGATAAGATTCCTCAAAGATGTCCTCTCCTTTTTTCAAACGAACGTACGAAGTATTACTCGAATAGAAAGCCCACACGGTGAAAGCACGCAAGAGGAAGCAATGCAATGCTCCGGATAAACATACATATCTTATATATTTACTTTCCACTCAAGCTTATAGCGTGTGAATCCAAATACAAATTCATGTGTGCGTGTCATACAACGAAATGTGAATTTTACCTGCATGGCATCCTTATCCCTAATGCAATCTCACATTTACACTTCCAAAATAATATAGGAAATGCTAACTCCATATTTCACTGTGGAGCAGTCATCCAAAGCAAAGATGTTTGGAATTAATCCGATCTGACCTGCCTGGCCTTTCGATTCGTTCTCTTATATGTAGAGGGTGGATCTTAAAAAACCATCCTAACGAACCAGTCATTATCCGCTAGCGTATTGACACTTCGCTAAAATATTCTTGATAATCTAAATCATCGAAGTTCGGATCAAGCTGTCTAGGACGTTCATATTTATGATTTTGTTTTTTTTTTTAGAATACTTATAGATGCAACGCGAACTAAATCCTTAGAATGTGTGTCCATAAAATCCAAAAATCTTGCGTGAACTATCAGAGAAATGTGTACCATGGAGAGGCTGCCTCCCCAAATATAAAAAGAAATCCCTATATCACAGGGTAAAAAAAGGACCTGATGGTGAATCAATCCATGTCTTCTGGCAGAATCAGCAATAAAAATCTCTTGTATGTATACTAGTAGTACTCTAAATTCACTATCTGTAGGAAGAATGAGGGGTGGATGTGGATGTGGATGAGATTAGTATCTGCACATATTGCATTTTTGAATTAATGAAATTCTAATGATGGTTTTTCTTTTGGACTTGTCAGTCTCCCCATTCCTATTTTGAATAAATACAAATCCACATGTCTCAAATCCAAACTCTCGAAAAAAAAACTCTCAAACTCTTTAAAAAAATATAGTCACAAGAAGGCACCGAAATTTTTTTGAATTATCTTTTAAAGTGAAGTAATGGTGTGTCTGTGTCACTTACCGTTTGTTTTGTCTGTATAGTTAACAAAGATTCTAGAAAACATGATATCTTTGTCACACTACCGACCCAATTAGTTGAAATGAACAACGTTATTGTCAATTCAGTAAGTTAATGCCTTGTTACAACTTGTAATGAGTAAGTTGTTAAGGTAAATAATCAAGGGAGTAGGACATTATGTATAGTTGGATACTACAAAGTAATAGACCGGCCGGGACTTGAGAACGAGCCTCCACCATAATATCATGCGATGAAGATGAAACAAAATAAATCCCTTGGGAACTGGGTGAGTGGGGCTGAGAGTGCATGTTATGGCATGAACACAAACATAGTGTTTGATGGAAGTATTTAATGCAGGCAGGCTCAGATTCAACCCGGGTAGTGTACCGCACCGCACCTACCTACCCAGGATTCAGATTCTACCCGGGTTGACTCACAAGCCGCCGTTCATACACTGTGCCATGTGGAGAAGCTTTTATTAACGACATGGGAAATTGGGACGTTCCATGTAGAAACGAAAGGAAAAGCGAAGCTGTTGACTCCAAGTGAGCTCCTGAGCATCACGCGGTCATAATGGCTCTCCTTTCACTAGGCAAGTCTTCCCTAATAGCAGACTAATTAGGAAACCAATTAAGACTAAAACAAGGCAATATGATCAATCTAATGACAAGCCCTTGCTTTCCTTCCCAGCTTACACAACATTCTGAAATCTGAAGAAAAACTCCTTTCCTTTATGTACAGCATGTATTAAGCTCCTCACTTTCACTTACTCTAGAGAGAATTTTAGGTCTAACCTTTTGTCGCCATAGTGAAAGTTACCTTTCCTCCGTCATAGTTAATTTTCCTTCCTGGAGATTCACGCTTGCGTTCATTATCATAGTTATGTTATGGGTTTGTTCTTGTGCCAAAGTTAAGAAACGGAAGAAAAAATGGCGAGAAGTGAACTCAGACGTAGTCCAAGTTGATTTTATTGATTTCAGACGTTCGTGAAAATGTTTCTTTTTACGAGTAAGACCAATGAACTATGACGTTGTAGTAAAAGAGGGATGATTTACAAAAAATTTGCAAGTCTATAGTTTTTCTAATAGTGTAATTTCACGTTTTTCTGTAGAATTCAAATATGACTTACCGACTACATGTAAATAGCCAAATTGCGTCTTCGCCATTTCTGTGTTGATTTGACACATGTATCTTCCAGCGTCGCTTTGTTGAACATCTTCTATGTGAAGAAACCATGTTCGATGACGATCGTGAGTCACTTTAATCCTTGGATTTCTAGTGATTACATGGGTTTGGACTGTGAGAATAGCCGAACCCTCGAAGTGAATCCACGCCACCTTCAATTCAGAATAAAGTGGAGTTGATATTAAACTCACAAACCGTGGTCGGGTCTTCGTACATGTAATACCCGGGAATATAATACTACAGCTTAATCCTCTTTAAGAGAGAATTACGACTTCATTACACACTCTCGTGATTACTTCCACGCCTCCATTCAGTGAAATCACCATACAGTACTATATTGGTAAGCTAGTCTAGTTCTTCTAGTTTTGTCTATATAATATTATGTACTACAGTACATTATGAACAATGAGAGTTCGAGTCACTAAGCACAGTCGTTTGCATTGTAGTGTAGTACGTAGTTGTGTAGGCTAAAACCGCAGAACATTGTCGGGCTTAGCGAGCATACAATTAGTTCCGCTGCTGAAATAAAGAATGATGAAACGATAATTGCTTTTCTAAAATGTGCCATTTGTAAGAATTCCCTGCCTTGCAATTGCAATGGATATTTCGTGTAGATGTTTGTAAAATCAATTGCAGCCTTGTTGGAAAGCCTCCTGACAGAATTCGAATTTCGGATACTCATTTCCTATCCTGCAAGTTAATATTTGTGGATACATACCAGGTATTACAAAATCCGTCGCTCATTCGTTCAAAGTGGCACAGGCAGGCCTTGCCACTTCCCTGTGGTAAATGAAGGATGCAGTGTACGCATTAAAAAAAATACAAAGTAAAAATTCTTCTTTCTCAATCCTCAAAATTCGAATAAAGTATACAACTCCCAAATCTCCGTGTCCAATTTCATGATATTCGGAATAACTTGTGTCTGCGTAAGATTATTTCTTACCAAACTCACATCAACTACGATTCATATTTCAAAGACTAAAATGGGTTCGAATGTGTTTCTTTTTAAGTTGGCTCATCTCTCAGTCTCAACTTTCTTTTTTGTCCGGACTAAAATTTCCCCTGGAATAACTGTTTCCTAGACATTTGCTAGCCTCATTGAGGTCTCTTTTAATGCTGCTCACGAATATTTGCATTAACAACTCTCCTCAGAAAGCTAAGGTGGAAGACTTTTATCTGACACCCTAGCTTCTTTATTCATACAAAGAGTTGAGGGTTGAGACTTTCTACACACCATACCGCACGTACGGAACGCAATCCGTCGTCACTCACGTTACCCGGTTTTTCCCTTGTCTTAAGAGACTCACTTTTCTTTCCACAACCAACACTTCTCATAAATATGCATGCCACTGTAGTGAGCGAATATTAAAGCGCAGTCAAAGTTTAGGGCTGAATTGTGCAGTTCAGTACAAGGGCAAGTGGTTCAAAATTTACCTGCAGGGTCTTTTATTCATGTTATCTTTAGTAAGACAACCAAATCAAAATAAACACGATATTTAAAAGAACACCAACAACGTTTTAAAAATTATCTGTAGTTTGGGACAGACTTCCTGTGTGAACTTTTTTAAAACTTATTACTTGCTATACGTCTATTTTTAACCCAACTTACTGTGACGGACGAAAATTTTGGAGAAAATTGAATGGAATATAGAATGCATAAGGCGTTTGTAGATTTCTGAGTTTCTTGCGTTTTGATTATCGTAGAATTATACATAATAGATTCCATTAAGATTCTCTCCAACCAATGCATATTATTTTTTGGGTTGTCCATAAGTTCAACCGTAGGATTAGAGTGATGGGTAGAGAATATGAATGAACAAATCCTATCATTAAATTTTGATTTGTTAAATTTAGAAGTTCGAACTTTGACTTGTAAATAAGTATAACTCGGTGAGCTAGAATTCAATGACTCTCACTCACAACCAGTGCGTCATGTCATTACCTAATTCCCTCTTGACTTTCTTTCTCTCACCCACACTTTTCACTCTTTGTAGGGAAACCCTGTGAAGCTTGAAGAGTGGGAGTAACTGACGAGAGTAACTAATAATGCGAGTAGGTGTTCTGAATGGGTATTTGCATGTGCGGTAAGCTTTGATGACTTAATCCGGTTGAAGTCGATTATTCAAATCAACAAAGCAAAACAGACACAGGTTTCAACATTAATTCAACCACTTTGTCCTTAGTGCTGGTCTATGACTACTATGACTACAGTATTGTTCCGCTCTTCATTTCCTTAAATTAGTGATGTATCACTTTACAAATTAGTTTCTAGAGGGGTAAATTTCCTTCTCAATCTTGTAAATGAATAGCTCAGGTTGCTCAACAGAATTCTACTACTCTGAAATGTCAAAATTAGAATGCATTTGAAAATTCCACCACATTATGCAAATCACATATCTCAATTATAAACTTTGAAAACAATAATACGCGGACTCTCTTAATATCAGATATAAAAACGGATGACGTATGTCATATGGTATCACATGAAACTTTTACAAAGTTGAAAGCAAAATATAATATTATTCAGTAATTTTAAAAATAATAATGTTAAAGGTCTGGATTTAAATGAGAGAATACTACAAAATAATTGAGAAAAATGACACCGACTGGGAAATTAAAGAAACAAATGAACTTGGGAAAAATCCCTCAAGCATTTAAAAATGTGTGTATAATACTAATTGAATGACAGATGAAGGAAGAATATGCTTGTAAGAAGAACACCCATTCTTTCGGCAATGCAAATTTTACACATATTACTTTTCAAGCAAATTGACCAAATCATGGAGTAGTTTGAAAGTAACTGTGAACCTTAGACTAAACCAAACCTGTGTCGGATAGAATCCCATTTCCCGTTCGTATCATTTGATTTCCTCATCTGTGAAAATTTGGAATTGAGCTGAAGCCCGGGTGGCCTATTTCCACTTTCCGCTTCCTAGTTTCTACTTAGTTTTAGGACTTTCCACATTTCTACATGTTTAACCCTATTATACCCTCCAGACGCTGAACCCAACTTACTCTTACTCAGAATTCAATTTTCTCTGACTGGTGAAATGATAAACGTATCCGAGCCGCATGCATCCTTTCCATTTATGAGATCTGATGTTTTCCTAAGGATTAGAACTACGACTACGACTACTACATCTACGACTCGCCCAGGTGAGCTCATTAGAGACTCAACGAAGGGGAATGTAGTTACTAATGTAATTGTTTAAGTTCAGCTTTGTTGACTCGAGAATTGTGCCGTTGGGATTACACAATTTTCAGACTTCTGACGTATGTTTGTAGTAAGTAATCCTGCTCGAGAGGGTTGGAAAAGTCGGAATGAGGCTGTGTGGCTTTCTCGAATGTTGTTAATTAACACAATTTGAATTTTAAGTACAAACATGCCTCAGTCTCGTTCCTCCCTCATTGAGTTGGGATGGTTTCATTATATTCACATTAATAGTACAATTATGATCTAACGAATGAAGGGTAATACAGTTAATTGAATTAAATGTAAAAATAACACTCATTCATACTTGTTCGATTCATATTTTCAAACTATTTTTGGTACTTTCTTACTGAAATCTGTCCTAAATCGTGCAGTGGTCCTCACATTCACCCGCAAGGAAAATATTTTGCTGATTTGAGAACGTGCTTTGCTATCACTTCAATTAAATAACGTGAGCGAGCCTAGATTTTAAATTCGTCCAGCTTACAATCATGAGAAAAACAATGTTAGTGGGGGAACGCAATTTCACGCATAATTTACATTTTATTTTCAAGGAGCAAAAATATATTACAGCTAGCCTCAGAGAAAGTTACATTTCTCCATCGTTTCTCACACATGCACTGCACTGCAGATCCTTTGAAGAAAGACCTTCGCCTTCAACTATTTTTTTGACGAAGGAAAAAGCCGCAGAAAAAATGCAATGCATTTGGATTAGAGGAAAGGTTCATGGTAGCAAGGAAAGGATGTTAGACTCATAGTGCAGTAGTAGCCTGGCTGGAATGAAGGTGAGAAAATTTTGGTATGCATTACACCACCTCCTTGATAGAGAGAGACACTGAGAAGAAGGTTCCGTTCTGGCAGATTATATTTCCTTTGATGTGTGAATTCTGGGCGTGTGCGGCGGGTTTTTGGTTTTTGCTAGTGTTGGCGTGAACGACTACTTGAATAAGGTAACTTTGTATAGGCCTATACACATAGTAGACTGGTTACGACCAGAAAAGTCAATCTGAACCCAAAGGCATTTCATTCCACCATTTGTGTGATTGATGACACATACGGCGTCTGCATAATCCATGAAAACCCTCCTTGTTTTCACATCCCGCCGGATTATTATATTCATTTCATGTCATCTCCACCACCAACCACCAAAGGAGGACCAGGCGTGCGATGCGATGCAATGTTACGCCCTGGTGGTGCTACATACTACCCGGTTTTCAAATTCTAAACCCGGGTATTCCTCACTTCTCGCCAGGTTTCCATCAGTATAGTATAATCCTATTCAAGGCAGGCAAGCAAGCAAAACTCAAAGCAACTTATGTACTCTGTAGAAATGTTTGTATCAAATTTCGGGCATTCGCCTTGGAGGAGATAAATCTATAGGCAACACAGAGATTTTACTAGTGTCGTGCTATTTCATTCAAAACCAATGGGGTGAAGTAGATCTTGAGAGCGTGCTTTCCTTTTCCTTATATTTTGACAATAATAATAAAGCATGGACTAAGAGTTTAGTAAAGCAATATAAATCCTGCACTGTATTCATAATGTGGTGTGGTCGGGTTAGCTAGTGCAGAAATGCTATAGACTTTCAAATACATATGTAGAAATTCAACACTGCATAATTCTTGCTTATGAATTATGCATATTTTCGTATTCAGTTTACAACTACAAATCCAATTTTGAATTATCCAATAAGGACACGTTTTTAATTACTCCTTCTTTGTTTTGTTGATTTTAATATTCCGAAATAATTTCGCACGGATTGTCCCCAAATGGTCAGTAGGTTAGAATAGAAGTTATCGACACGGTACGGGATTCAATCTATCGAAATATATTTTTCCACTACAAATTTCGTCATACCTTGTGTGACCCCAAACTTTTTACAGAACAGGCGAGTTTGACCTCACGCCCGGCAGGAACTGTGATGTTCTCGATAAGCTCGGCGAACTCCGGTTCTTCCACTGGTGGACCTCCTAGAAGAATCAAATACAAACGTTACAGAATTCACTTTCTTCGCAACCAAACTAGTAAAATAGAACAAGGAAAGAAAGAAAATGCGATAGCGCGCGATTACATTCTCTTGCAGTGCCTAAAAATTCCTTTTTGAAAAAAAAGAAGAGAAAGGTTCGACTTGAAACGTATCGCTTTATTTCAACTTGAACACAATTTATGAACTCAATACTTCTCACAGACGAGAACAATTAAATGACATTTATTGGGCTCTCCTTTGAGTCAGAAGTACATCTTTTTGGCAGTGCAATGCAATGCAGCGTGACAGACGCGGCCGTATGTTAAGAACAGAACAAGCGTACGTTACGTTACAAATCCAAATATGTCTCCTAAAGTCGGAACAGTCTCTTCGACTCTTCGACATTCTTGAAATGCAACTGCAAAAGATCAAATCACCACCCAACCGGCAGCCTGAGTATAGTAAGTCGAACCAATTGAAATGGAAGAAGCGTCCCTAACCCACCGACACATATATCTTTTCCTTCACAATAATATCTCACACGACAAGGTTTTTCTTTCTCTGGCATACCATGCCATACCTACTTTCTCCGTCCTAACTTTTTTCTTTCACTTTTAACTTCTTGGGACTCTTGACATGACTTGACTTTCCAATTGAATGAATGACACAATCATGCCGAGTTACTTCTGTACGGTGTACACTATGTAGCTACCACACACTCGGGTCTACTTTACGTTCGCGTTCGTTTCGTTTTCTCGTCGGAAACAATGGAGAGGACATGAAAATAAACCTATCGGTTCGACCACTTGAGCTAAGGCCAGCATCTGGCTGTGAGATTTATTGGTGATGTCGTTCGTGGATTTTTAAATCTATACTCAAACCTTTGCGTGTATACAAAATCGTTATAATCAAGGTATTTCAAAGTTCTCTCCTCGCTTTCCTAAGAGAGGAGAGAAAGGGACGCCAAGGGGTTGTCTAGCTGCCTTGGTTATAATGATAATTATATTGGTTGTTTTATTTGTTGTTCTGCTAATTATTCTTTGAAACAATATCCTGTTTGAAATCAGACCGTTTATTCTGGCCGACACTGTAGTGCATTCCCGCCCTACATAAGTAGTGTTTTGTAGTAGTTTTATAAGTAGTATTTGGCAATGATAACACGTAGAACCTCGCGGAACGCACAGTTGAAGTTGAAGTCGTACCAAATTCTGAATACAAATTCTATGTTATAATCTTTGTCGCCTTTAGTAATAGTATCTGGTATTTCGTATTTTGAGCACAATCTAGACAGAGAGTCAATAGCTAGGCTATTGTTTTTGTGCTTTTTGGTGTTGGCGAGTTGTGAAAGTCGATTGCTTAGTGGGTGTAGTTTCCAGCATTTGCTGTTCAGTTAACGTCAAACCCATTTGTCTTCGTCTCCTGTGGAATTTCCAATGTTTAGTCGAGTATTTATTCTCATCTCGCCTCGATTTCCATTGTGTTTACACGCTCTGTGCTTTCAAGAACCATTTGTGGAACTCAAATCGCTCAAGGTTTTACATATGTAAGTTCGGCGCCTATGGCGTTGCTTACGAAGCTATTTTCTCCTAAAGTTATGTTTATGTTTGCATGGAGTGTGGACTTGGAGGATTTGTCCCTCAAGCTCACCCGCTGACTACCAATACTGTGCTCTTTATTCGCCTTATTGCTTCCGATAGTCGCATTAAGTGTAATGTATAGAACTTTAATAGTCGAATTAGTGATCAAAAAGTACACATTATTGTAATGACTTAAGTCTGTCCACGTATCAGCCAAGTGCTCACCAAAGACATTTCTGGCGCCTTTAGTGAGTGTTTTATCCCTTGGGCAGAACTGATACGATGGTCCGTTTAAAAAGAAATCATTACTTTCTCCATTAGGAGAGTAGAAAAACCAACGGTGAATTTCGCATAAAAATCGGTCACACCTTCATTTCTTGGATCCTAAGCTCGGAACACTTTTTATTTGTCTGATTATGATTAAAACAATTGAGTATTCACGCAATTGTTCTGCTTATTGACTGACTTACATTCCAAATATACATTTAGAAATAACATTTATTATACAAATAACATTTACAGTGCGTTGTTTTACATTTAGTTAGTACAAGCCGACTGCACACTAGCATGTTTAAGAAATCCCATAGGCATGCATACAATTTGAGATTCAGTGTCGATTAGTATTTTATAATTAACTCGGGAATGAAACAAGACCGCAAAACAAAGTTCAACCATCTGAGAATTCTCAAAGGTTTTTGTAAGCATTAGCATTTAAATTTAAATCTGTCTTTGGTAACATCAAACACAAAACTGACTGTATTTGAGTCACAAAACACGAGCGACACAATTTGTGACTTGATTGCCTTAAACGACGTAAATTTATTTCCACTTTGCATTTGTTAATGACTTCACCAGGGATTTGTGGGGAAATGCATTTCTTGAAATGGCCTCAAGGCACATAAGCGCCCACTCTCTGTAAGGAATAATATGTTACGAGAAAGTAAGGAACTACTCCACTACCCATTTGTAACATCATTCCCAAGTTTTACTTTATTTGATAGATGTTGAGGTTCTTCCCTGAAACTCATCCCTGGAGTCATATCATGTAACTATGTCAAACATGAAACTCAATTCTCAAACAAGTCGTCCGTAGTCCGTACCTTAGCGTACGTCCATGTTACCCGACCGGGTTCGGAGTTTATGGTGGATCAGAAGACCGTCGAACCATCCCTCCGATACGCACTCCCCATGCCAAGGCATATTAAACATGTGTATCTGTCTCCTAGTTCCCACCGGGTTTGACACACGCATCCATAATATTTGTTCAGTATTTGGTTATCCATCAGTTAGCTACCAAAAATGTCACTTTATTCGCTTCTCAACAAAACTAAACAAACATTTCGGCTGACAGCAAAATGGGAAATGCAACAATGTATACAGGACTATATGAGTAACCATTGTAATTGTAACTTGACCCCACACACACCTCACAGTGTATGTATTTTGAACGGGTTGGCCATTTAGACTTAGAGTGTACAGTGCGGACAGTGCCAGACCTCACACCTATTTGAGATAACCGGGTCTGTGCGTCCATTTATTTCAATTGACTTACAAGGATTGTATTTCGAGCGTAGAATCCACAATTAAGATTATACAGAATTTCCTCGGGACGTCATTTCATCGTTTCGCGTGCAATGTAGTGTATAAAATATCTTCAGCATATTTTTTTAGTAATCACTACGCCGAATATGCCGGAATGTTCAAAGTAGTAAAGTAGTTCAAAGTAGTAAAGATTATTTTACAATTATGATGAAATGCAATATGACATAGGCATGCTGATCTTGGGAATCAAACAGATCCGCATAGAAAACTGGATATCTACTGTTGTCCATTCTTGCCTATCATTCAGAAGTATTTTTATCTGATTGCGCTTAGCAGAATAAAATAATCCTGTTAACTACATGCAATTTGGGTCAATTCAATTCAGGGAAAGACTTGGAGACAAATAAGTTGATTATCTCAAGTAACTCTATTCCTGGAGTGCAGTCTGCAACATTTTTAGTGGTACTCATACTCAGGTAAGATAAAAAAGACAGAGCGGTCGGTCACCACCAGACAGTCGGGTAGACAGAATGACGACGAACATTGTCCGAGTATAAATCCATGTTCCATTTTATTTTATGTATGGAAGAGGAATATGGTCAGATATAAAAATGAATGATGAGAGCTTAGAACTTTATTGCTTGTAATCAATGATGGTCGAGGAAAAAGGAGTCCGGAGGATTCGACTCAACCCATTCAACTCATCCGTGCCAAACTTTCATTCCATTTACATTTCACTATGAAGGCAAGAGGAGAAGACGAAGAAGAAAGGAACAACTCAATCTGAATCAGCAAGGTCTATGTAATAATAATATTCGCCATAGTCATTTCTGTAGGAGAAGTTGAAAGAAAGCACAATGCACTAGCACACGTACAATCGTATAGTAAGAACTGTGTCTAATCTTGTAATGGCTCATATAAAGCTCAAACCTCTTGTCCTCTCTCACTTTTATTATTGGGAAATTGAGCTTTTTCTCCATTCATTATGATCACGTAAGTTATAGGAATCCACTTCCTTACACTGCACTGCACTACTCCTGCATACTGGTTGAACGGAAAACTAATCCTAAATTGCTGAATCCTTTTCCGTATACATGGGAATTCCCTACCTTTACGCAGACACACATAAAAAAGATGAATAAATAGATAGACAGATAGATGGACGATAGAGATTATGTTTACGATTCTGGTCAGTGGCGTAACGATTATAGCGTCATAGTAGTGGGACATGACCGCTAGAAGTTTGTGAATAAATCACTAAACTAAATCAGACGCTTACGACATATGATTTCCTTATATTCAAATGGGAGAAGCTTTGATTCTGTCCGTATTTAAAATTTAGAAATCCACGCTGTTTTATGTCCATTGTACCAGTTTATCACTATAGTTATTAGCAAGGATTTTTATGAAAAATCCTTGGTTATTAGGAAAAAACTTCTGTCAATTTTATTTCGTGTGACAGTTCATTACATATTTATATGTAAATCGAGTGGCCCGCTAATTCTTGTGGACACCTAGAACCGCCACTGCTACTAGCAAGGTTAATTTGAGTGTGTCTATCTATAGCCCAAGCTGCATGTACACAATGCAAAGATTTTCATCTATCGATCTAGTACTTTCTCCTATTTTTAGTATTGCCTTGCATTACAGTCTAGTTAATTCTATCTTCCGTTCTTCCTTCCTTCCTTCCTTTCCCTTTTTTATTTTCTTTTTCGTTATGAATAGACGAACATAAATCTAGTTTTATTCTCTGGGTTATTCTGCAATGTAATACTCTCGAGAAGAACTCCATGCCAATGCCGTTGCCGTCTCTTATGTTGCGTGTGTGTGTTTGTGTGTACAAAGAGGTTGAACGGATTGATTGCCGTGATAAAAGTTGACCTATGGCTATTACAGATGTCTTGGGCTCTAATGTGATGTCATTTGTAACCAAAATACCCTCCAATTTACAATAGTCTACCATTCAATTCACTCATGAACATCCAGAAGAATGAAATCAATCCAATTCACATACGTACTTTCGATAATGAAAATTTCCGAGATTTTTAAAAATTGGCTGTTAAGATAAATAGTGTGAGAAAATTGGAAAGGGGAATTTGTTATCCTTCGGCCATAATTAATCATGACAATGTGAGTTCATTTATTCATCCATTCACGATTACGTTATCAGGTGAAAACTGCAGGCTTCCAAATTCTCGGTAGGCAATTTTTGCTACTGAAAAGCAACTCCTACAATTGTGAATGCTATATCCGAAAGAAGTATTTTTGAAATTAGTGTGTCTGGACTGATGTCCGACGCCTACCACAGTTTTTTTTGGGTGGGACAATAGTTGGTATCCGAAGGAAAAATTGGGGCTTTCCTGAATTATGTTTGAACGCAAATATTTTAGACTGAAACGAGCCATTGGATCATATTTATTGTTTCAAAATTGCATTCAAGTACTCTTGAGAACTACCTGAATATTAAAATCCAGAACCTGAAAAGAATAAATAGCAATGTAATACGCATAGCCCTACCCACAAATGCAAGAAATAGTTGGTTAAGGGCTCTTCTCTGGCAGAAGTACCTCCTTGATTCTATTTAGAACTACGAGCTGGGAAAGTTTTAAAAGAAACGGAGTTGGAATGCGGATGGAGGAAAAGAAAAACTTTTTTTATCCCGAAAAGTTACAATGTAAATTGTAGAAAAACGTGATAAAGGTGTAGAAGGAAATAAACTCAGAGACAATGGAACTCATATTCTAGTCAACCCTCTCTGCGGGGTTTAGGAAAGATTATTGTTTTACAGTACAAGAAACTAATGTGGTAGTATTTCGGCTGAGGTACAATTACATTATACTGTCTGTCTTCTGTGCAGCATTCCT